>CATIWM010610049.1:0-38465 GCA_949671775.1 Mallotus repandus | reverse complement strand
ATGAATGAGAGGCGATCGAATTCTTAACCTATTGATATTTTAAAGGGAATTTTATTATTAGACTAATCAACTTTGTGCCAAATTGAATCTATTAACGCTATCTGGACGTGGTTACGATGGAAGTGCTTTTCTTTTTAATGTTTTGATTCTCATATTCATGTCATTATGTACCTTCATCAATTTTCTTACAGTCATTACTTTTTTTCTGGTCGATGTGTGGATCACCAGACTTTAGTACAAGTCCTGCATAGGAATCCACAAGTTGAGCTATAAACAAAAGTGGAGAATTCACTCATCACATTCTATTCCAACCTCCAACTCATTATAACAGCTATTATCAGCTATCAAATAATGGAATGATCACAAAGTCTGGACTTTCCCGGTATATGTGATTGAAAGGAAAAAAACATTGCGTGTTCTGTTTATACGTGTTTATCAAAATATACAAACTCTAATAAGTGAGAGAATAGTCAAGTAATTTCTTCTTTCTAAGGGCATTTTATACAAACTCTCATAATGAGTTCTAACATATTGGCACTAGATGACAATAAAATATCAAATTTATATCTAAGTTACAGCCTAATAAATAAATAAAAGAAATATAGAAAGCTGTAATTTTTGAGGGTCAATTTTACATTTTAAAAAAATTTATTTGAAATACATACTATGAGAAGTATTTTTATTTCCTCACTAATAATATAAATACAAACAACATTGGCTAATATAAGGGATAAAAAAATTTAAATTTTCTTAAATAAAGTTTCAAGTTTGAACATTGTGTATGGAAAAATAAGTGCTTAAAAAGTTTGGCCATCCACACGGCTCCATTGGATTATAATAATAATAAAATAACAACATCTTCTAGTTGCGTTGTAGCACGACGTCACCACTGACTAGTATTCACTATACAAATACCTCGCTTGTCCCTATAGGTTTCTGACTCTCGAACATTAGATGTAAACTACTTCCTAATCAATGCTTAGATCTCCCAACTATATATCTTGGGATTTTGCCCTATTCAACACTCCTCGCATGCATTTCTAAGCTTCTCATCCTACTCTTTCTCCCTCATTACAAAAATACAAAACTAAATGGCACAAACCCTTCCTACTCTATCTCTGCCTTCTCTTTCTAAGAGAAATATTAACTTTAATGAAAATGACATTTGCCAATTTGAGCATAAGATAGAACTAAAACAGAATTACAAAAAACTACATAAGAAGACAAACCCCAACTGCATTTACAAAATAACATGTTATCTGCACAATTCAATGTTTATGTGCTATCTGCACACACATATTCAGGGCAACTATTAAGCACTCATAATTAGCACTCCTGCAACCATAGGGTTTTTGCTCATATTAGGACACTTGCATCTTAAACTTTTACATGAAGACCTATTACAGAGACAATGACGGTCAGGACAGTAATATATGATTGTATTTTGATTGCCTGACTTTCACATAAATAATGTTTTTCAGAAGCTAACTAGGCTCTTCTCCTTCAAGCTATCGACAGTATCCTTCAAACTTACCTCAAGAAGTGTAAATTTGACGCCCAAACTCTCTGCTTTCACTTTTGATACTTGATATTTTGTCGCTGGTGGCTTGTCATCTGCACATCTGTCATAAAACATTATTGAAAAGAATAAAGTTATTTAAGCAAATTTTGCAAACTTGAAGCATTATAACTAAAAATAAAATAGTTTAAAAGGTCTATACTTGAGTACTTAGACAATTGTGTATCTCCAGAAATTTGTCAAGGAAAACAATACATGCAGGTTAACTAAGATTGTGTAGATACTACAAAAGATCCCACTAGAGTCCTTCCTGGGAAATTCACATTCAGCGAGTACAATCTGAACTATTTTGCAGTCAAATTTTCTTTGGATCAATGACATAGATGCTACTAGTTTTGACTTTTGTGGTAACCATTACCTAATGATACCCTCATCCTTTATCAAAACTCATGATGAAAATTTTGCCAGTGCAAAAACTTGAAATTAGAAATGAAGCTCATCTGTTACTGTTGAAGATAATGAGCAAATGCATGGTAACTTACTCTTTAGGAAGATCACAATTGGGGTACAGCTTGCATAGAATGCCCATAGCCTCTGATGAGTGTACAACTTCCCCAACTAGGCAACATCTTCCCGAAGCTGAAGGATTCTCAAAGGCAAATATATGTGCATTGGTAACATCTCTAACATCAACCCATCTGTATGTTGTATTTGGATATTTTTCTTATCCTACATCAAATAATCTATGTTCGTCTCATTTCATGTAAAATAACAGATATAAAACAGGAATTAGGCACTTAAATGCCAGCAGATTTAGGGAATGTTTGGGTGGAAATTAATGTACGCAACATATTCTTCCTCATTGATCCAATATGTGACACAAGAAACTACCACGTTTCGCAGAAAAATAAGAATTAGTTACAAGCTTTTATGTTTGATAGTGATTAACTTCTACAATTTTTGGCATATTTTAGAATATCTCTAATGGACATTAGAATGTCTTTTCTTGGTAGTTCATTTAATTCATATTTTTATTCATGTCATGAGCATCATCGTCAATGCCGAAATTTGAAATTTATGTCATAAGATAACATTTAAACTTGTTAGGCATTTGCAATTGGGCATTAAGGACTCAGCATTTCAACTTAACAAATCAAATCAAAACACAAATGAAAATACATTTTAGGTTGCTATCTCTCAATCCAACCTATTAGTTCTATAGAACCATCTTCTATGAATTGAAGCCTTTTACGAATATAGAAGCCTCATTGCATGGCATCCACATGAGTGTCACATCGAAGTATCAAATCTGGTTATGCATATAGGTAGAAAATTTTCAAAACATAGAAGGCACACAACGGGGTAGCATAACCACCAAAAAAGAAAAGGCCACACACGGGTGTCCACATGTCACATCTGTATCCCCGAACGTGCAAATTTGAAGATTTATTTTTAATTAAATAATTAATTCAGAAATTAATTAAGTCCAAAATCTATCAAAACATAATCGTAAGGGCTTAATTAAATTGAAACAAAGGAAATAAGGACTTATAATGAAAGAAAATTAAGTTGAGAAGGGTGTAATTGAAGATGGAAGCAAGAATTAAGGGTGTTTCTGCAAAAAGGTGTTGAGGTATCAAGAAGGATACATGCATATTGACAAATTTCACTTGCAAATAAATCAAAAGAAAAAAAATATTTATGAAAAAGAATTTAATTAGAGTAATATTTGACATAAGGTGGTGAGGTGTTAAATTATATATCTGCTTCATTTTATTCATTAAGACATGGGTATAAAAAAAAGGTGGTGAGGTTTTAAATTATATATATGCTTCATTTTATTCATTAAGACATGGGTATTAAAAAAAAAAAGAGAACTCTTCTCTGCGCAAAGAAGAGGAGTGCATGAGAGGGAGAGGTAGACCAGAAAGAGAGCTCAAGTTGCTTGCATGTGGATGGGAAACGTTTCACAAGCTTGATCCTTCTCTGGAAACAAGGAACCAAACTCAAATCACCAAAGAAGTTGAAGATCAAGTGAGCAAATCGGCTAAGAGTTTAAAAAAATAAACAGAACAAGAGCTTGAGTTGGGTTGAGTTTCGGGTAGGATCAAAGAAGCATTGAGGTAAAAAACCTTGAATGATTATAAGGTTCATTGTAGATTGTGTATAAGACTAATTTATAGCTGCATGCATTGAAATCTAAGTAGAGAATTAGAACAAAATTCTTGAAGATTGTATATTATAAATGATGAGTTGAGATAGAACTAAAAAATCTTTATGATTGGTGATTAGGAGCTGTTTGTGGCCACGGGTTAGAGTCCGTTAATAACCTATTTATGACTAAGTGAAATTTAAATTGATAAGAATTTTGCTGAATTTAAATTTTAAGTAATAAATATAATTTTGATAATAATTTATTATTATTGAAATGTGGAATCTAAGTCCTGAGTTAAATTTTGAGAAAATAAAGTACATTTTCTATTTAAACTACACCTTATTTTATTTTAAATAAGGAATAAGTTTGCAGCTAAGTTACAAATACATGTGTATTTTATTAAATTACCAGTTAAGGAAAATAATTGAGAAAAATATTTCCGGTGTGTATCTAAACTAAGTATAAGTACAAAAACTAACATGTGAAAGATAAATAAATATTTAATAGTACAAATATTTGAGTAATTTTTAAATATTTTCTAGATCCCTTGTTTAAGAATTAATTTGTTAATAATTATTTCCATAATGCTAGTGAATTTGAAGTATATATATATATTTCGGGTATGCTGAGAAAGCTACCCTAATACAAAAAGACAAATCTCTAATGGAATTAATCAACAGAATGCTCAATTTCAAGCTAATATTTTCTGAATGAGTAAAATCTTATAATGAGCAGTTATGAGCATAATTGTATGATTTTAATATAGAGTATATCTCTATTTTAGAAAATGATTTTTGACTGAATATTTTTATTCTATGACAGTCATGTCTAGTTTTGTCATGGTGTAATGACATCTCTTGTTTGAGGTTTTAATTATAGTTTTTGTTTAAGACTGCTAAGATATAAGTTGATTATGTTGGTCAACTGATAATAACTATCTTGTAGACAACGCATAAATTTATTATGCTTTAGGGGCGGATTTATGCAGTTTGTAAAGTATGCATATTGATTACGCTCCGAGAAGGAGTCACATTTTATTTTTTCTCCGCGAAGGATTTATATTCTATTTTCCTCCGAGGTGTTATATTTCATTTTTGCTTTGAGAAGGAGCTATGCGATTATTTTTCTCCGAGAAGGAGTTAACAATAAATTAGTATTTTCAAAATACAGTATATTTATAAAGAAGTCATGTCTAGTGTATGATGTTTAAGTCGATAATTAAATTTATGTAGACATGAGTATTTATGCTCTAATGCTCATAATTTTTATATTCTGTGGAATATGCTCAAAATCATATCTTGTGAAAAGATGCTCAGATTTAAATTATGCGAAACCTATAGAAATACAGAAAATGATATTTAATATATCAAACCTTCCTTTGAGTTGCAAATAAAATTTATGTGCAATTACTCTACTACTATTATTTTTGTATCACAATCTATTCATGTTCAGTGTTCTTTTTTTATTTTTCTTAGTTACTCACTGGGTAATTTCCTTACGAAATTACTCACGCTCGCTTTCTTGTATATTTTTCAGTTTAGGTTGTGTATATTAGTTGTGTAGCTAAAGATTTCAGATGGCAGTGTAGTGGACCACCATGACTTATTATGTTTTTGAGATAGAAACTAGGGTGAAATATGTCATATGTCATGGCACAAATCTTGAGTTTGCTTTCAGGGTTACTGTAGGGCTGTTTGAAGTGGATGTGCGTATTACAGCTGTTAAAGACTAAGTATATGGATTATGTGTGTACTATCATCCTAGTTATTTATGACACTAGCACTGGAGTTTAGGTCTCTCTGGCCCGGATATGAGTTGGACATAATGAGATTCACTTTTGTCTTTTTGCTTTGTCCTAGCTTATTTCCCTTTTGGACTATGACTGATGTATTTCTTTTTGCTTACTTATAGAAAGGGGTGTAGTCCTGCTATGGCCTTGGTTGTGCTAGAGGATGAAGCACATTTAGCACGCTCACTGGGAGGTGCTTTTGAGAGAGGGTTATCAAAATACTTATGTGTATTTCATTTGACTTGTATTTTTATATAACCCATACTTATGTATTGTATTTGAGGATGTTTAATGCTAAGGTGATAGGACACCTTACCTACCATGTGTATATTTGTTAAGTTAAGATATCAAATACTGCTTGCCATCGTTTAAAATTTTATGGGAGTTGGTTATATAATTATGTTAATTGTATATATAAGAGATATCATGTGGATTGCACATCGAGAGTTACTGTGTAGGTAGCACTACTCTCTGACGATATTGCCATTGATAATGAGATATTATTTGGTGATACTGGAGGGGAGGGATGTTACAGTTTACTTTGGTATCTGAACAATTGGTTGATAGATTCTGTAGACAATGAGAAACATGTTTTGGAGGATAATAATTATGAATTTGAGGTTGATGGCAAGCGATATTAAAGTATTTGATTTTGAATTTCAGGATATTGATAGATGGCAAGGATTAGAGGTGGTCACATAGGACGTCGAGGTCATGGTCGAGGCTAAGGTCGTGGTAGAGGTAGCGGCCTTGGTTGAGGAAACGAACCCGGTAGAGAGAATCTTGTAGAATGGGCTAGTCATTTGACTAGGAATCGAGTATCACAACAAGAATTATCTCCATCATTAGTGTCAGTAGGTAGTGATGATGAATCATTAAATGCTCCTATGGATAGCAAACAAGGCAGTTCAGTACCTGCAGTTTTTGCATCAATCTTTGAGTATGTACCTAGGAGAGTGTGTAATAACTGTTAACCACAACTTCCCTGTAGAGCAGGTGAATGTGCCAAATCCATAAGAACCTCCAGTAGTCCATATAGATGCTACTGACTTGGCACACACTATGGCAGTTGTGATGGCTGAAAAAGAAAAGTACAAGAAGCCAGGTGATATTATTGAGCATGCCAAGAAATGTGGGGCATACAATTTTCATGGTACGTTAGACCTTGATAAAGCTGATAAGTGGGTCAAGATAGTAGATAAAACCTTTGCCACATTACAGTTAACAGATGAAGAGAAAGCCAATGTATGCAATCAAATAGTTGAAGGAAAAAGGGATAATAGAATGGATGTGAACCTCGATGAATCTAAAGAAATTGAATGCAAATCACACAACAGATAGGAGGTACCAAATAAATGGAAGATTATGGGATTGTGCTACCTATAAGTAAACAGGTACAAAATTAAATCAAACATATATCAACAGAGGAAAAGAAAAATGAAAAATGAAAAAAAAATTAATTAATTAATAATTGACAGAAAACTCTTATATATTTATTCCATATATCTTAAGGTATTTATACAAGATACCTACACCTAATTAAGGTAAGTCAATTATACATGAAAATTATAAGAATAATTACAAGAAATAATTATAGGAGTATTACAACTATAATTCCTAAATAAGTATACAACTATATATGCTAGGTCTCCCCCTTAAGTTGGTGCATAGATATCACCCATACCCAACTTGGATAATGATGCATAAAATGAGCCATTAGTAATAGCATGAGTCATCATGTCGGCTAGTTGATCTGCACCCTTAATGTAAGGAACCTCTATCATACTAGAATCCAGGTTATCCTTGATATAATTCCTGTCAAGTTCAATGTGCTTAGTTTGATCATGCTGTACTGGGTTGTTAGCTATCCCAATAGTTGAAGTGCTATCACAATAAAGTACCACCGGTTTCTTTAAATCAAACCCGAGTTCTTTTAAGAGAATTTTTAACCAACCAAGCTATATGGTTGCATGATGAAGAGCCTAGTATTCAGCTTTTGCATTAGATAATGACACCATATTATGTTTCTTACTCTTCAAAGTCACTAGATGACCTCCAACAAATGGCACATACCCTGAAGTAGACTTTCTATCTAATTTAGAGCCAGCAAAGTCAGAGTCTATGTAACCCATAATATCTAAGTGCCCATGTTTAGAGAATACAATACCTTTACCTAAAGAGGACTTCAGATAAGCTAAAATGCAATTCACTGCATTCATGTGTCGATCACTTGGATTGTGCATAAACTGACTGACAACACTAACTGCATATGATAAATCAGGCTTAGTGTGGGTTAGATAAATCAACTTCCTTACTTGTATCTGATATCTCTCCTTATTAGTCAGAACCTGGTCAGGATAGATGTATAGACCATGATTCACTTCAATGGGAGTATCTACAGGTTCACAGGTAGAATTACCAGTTTTAGCTGAGAGATATAAAATATACTTCCATTAGGAGAGAAAAAGTCCTTGCTTGGACTGAGATACTTCAACACCCAAGAAGTATTTTAAAACCCTCAAGTCCTTCATCTCAAATTCCTTGGCCAAATAGCTTTGAAGTTTCTTTATCTCACTAGCATTTCTACCTGTAACAATCATGTCGTCAATATAAATAATAAGAAAGGTAATATCATTATAGTCCTTCTTATAAAACAAAGTATAATCTACCAAAGCTTGCTTAAAACCACACTCCTTCATCGAGTAGCTCAATTTGCCAAACCATGCCCTTGGTGATTGTTTCAACCCATACAATGCCTTTTTCATCTTGCACACCGTACCTTCTGTAAGCACCCAATTTCGAGATAACTAGAATATGGATACGAAAGAAGACTCCAAAAATGAAAATTAGTCACAAATAGGTCTCTAGTATTTGAATTTCGGATTCCAAGGCTTGATTGTATTTTTACGGACTTAATTGAAAATTTTTCTTTTTCTTCAAGGGTCTTTTTATAATTAAATGTTTAAAAAAAAAAGAGATTTCTGGTCGGAATAGTAGATTTCCGTCGGAATAGTGGATTTTCGACCGAAAATCTAGAATTCCGATCGGAATAATGGATTTTCGATCGGAAATCCAGAATTCCGATCGGAATTCCATATTTCCGACTAGAAATCCAGAATTCCGATCGCAATTCCAATTGAACTCGACCGGAAATCCAGAATTCCGGTCGGAATTACAAAATTTCGATCAGAATTCTAAATTACCGATCGGAATTACAAAATTCCGATCGAAATTCTAGATTACCGATCGGTATTCCATGAAATTCTTCTTTATTTTGTTTTATTTTAATTTTTTATTGATTTTTCTTAAATTTAATTGGCCAAAAATTAATTAATTAATAAAAAATTATTAATTAATTAATAAAAAAAAGTTACCGAAAGAAAAATAAATAAATTAATTAACGTATATCAGCTCCGCTCTATATTTTATCCTATCTGCGTAACCTTGATCATTTTATCTCTACGTAATCACTTATCCTGTGAAATGGATTTGGATATACGGAGAAGAAAAGGAGAGAAAAAAACGAGGAAAAAGAGAGAAAGAGAAAAAAAAAGGGAGGAAGAGAAAAAAACGAAAAAGAGAGAAGGCAGAGAAAAAAGAGAGAAAAAATAGGTTTTTTTGGGGTTCTGGGAATTTTCAAAGAAACGCTTTTTTGGTTCGGTGATTAAAAGACTTTGACGAAAACACAATTGAAGCCGGAATACCTTAATCAATTCTGGAGATCTATCCAGACGGTGAATTAAACAAAACCTCTGAGGAGCCAATCAATACTGCATCCATCTAACTAGTTCTTTCTTTACTCTTTTTTTTTTGTATTATTTGATTATTTTTATTCCATTTTGGTTTGATAAGATTTGATTTTCATTTTTATTCTTTAGTTACAAATCCTTGTTTATTTTTGTGTTTATGATATGGATGGGGTGATTTGAATCTATGGTAGCGAACAAAACCTATGAAGATCCATGGGATGCCGTGGATTAGCTTTTGTATTTGAATGTGTTTTAGGTTTATTTTGTTCATTTTGTAATTTTATTTTGTATCCTATTTTATTTTTGGTTGTAGTTAATTTTAATTTTAATTCTCAGTAGATCATTATAATAGCCCCAATAGTGGGAATAGTGAAATTATGTGCGTGGCATGTGTTTTTAATTGGTTAGTAAATTAGGATTTCATTTGGTAATTCAATTAAAATTAATGTTGACTTTAGATTAATTTTAGGTTGTATGTAATTAAAATTAGGGTTAGAAAAATCACGTAATGTTTGTTTTTTTAATCTATTACTTTATTTGGGCTTGTTTTTATTTTTATTTTTTTTAGGGACCAGGCCCACATGTAGATCTAACTCACTTAATGAATAGGCCTTTAAAATTAAAGTTAGGTTTAATTAATTAATTTAGGCCCATCAGGTTAATTTAGATTTTAGGCCCATTTTTAGTTAAATAAAATTAACTTAAACTTAGCTTAGCCCATTAATAAAGCCTTCTTCATAATTTATAGACTTAGGATCATTTTATTTAATTAAAATTAATTAGAATTAAGTCCACTAATTTATTTCTTTTTCTTTTAAAATTTAATAGATTTAGGCCCACTTTCTTTAGAATTAAAATAAATAAATTTAGGCTCACTAATTATCAAAATATAGGCCCATTTTTAGTTCCATTTCACTTGTAAATAAAATATGTAGATTTAGTTAACTTAAAACTAAAATCAAATGTAGTTTAGATTTAGGGACATTATGCTTTGAATGCATTTATTGTGTGCTTTTTCATGGATTTGTTGCCTTAGGGTTAGATAGATGTTCAAATTAGGGTTTAATAAAATTGCATGTAATTAGGGAATAAGATAGTAATTAATAAAATAAATATAAATGAACACAAGACTAAAAGAAGTTGGTATTCTGTATCCAGAACTCCTGGTTGTGGTGCTAGCTTGTATTAGAGAATCAAGTTACCACCACTTTCGATTTGTCCCAGTTATTATCTTAGGTGGCAACTCCTCATCTCCACGCCATGTCTTTGTGACAGTGGTTAGTGTGTTCCTTAGAGCCCTGAGCTCAAACAGTGTCGCGGTTGCAATAAACTTGGGCGTGCGCTAAACCCCGTCGTCTACACCTTCTCCTAGTGTAAATCCTAGAGGAGGATCCATATACACCTCCTCTATCAAATCACAATGGAGAAAAGAATTTTTTACATTAAACTAGCATAATGGCTAATTTAGATTGACTGCAAGAGATAGAATGACACGAACGGTGTTCATCTTAGCCACAAGAGTAAAAGTCTCATGATAGTTAATCCCATAGGTTTGAGTGTAACCTTTGGCCACCAGTCAAGCCTTATACCTTTCAACTGTCCCATCCGACTTGAATTTCACTATAAACACCCGCTTGCATCCTACTGTCTTCTTTTCCTATGGCAACTCAACCATCTCCTAAGCGGAATTTTTTTAGAGAGCCTTCATTTCCTCTTCTATAGCAGCCTTCCATTTAGGATCTCTAAGGGCTTCTTGAAAATGACTAGGAATAGACATAGAAGACAACTGAAGTGCAAAAGTTAGATGAGCCTTAGAAAAACGATGATAAGAGATAAAATCAGAAATAGGATAAGTGACATTAGAAGATGACTTGGAAAAACCCAACCTATCACGTTCTCTACGTTCATGAAGGGGATATCCCCTACCATGATCGTAATCCATAAGTTTTGGATTCAAAGTGGCATTTTCTAATGTTATAGGACTAGAATCAGTATCTAAAGTTAAAGTTGTAGGAGAAGGAACACATACCTCAAGGTTCATAGTAGAAGAGTCATCCGATGGCATGGTAGTATCATAAAGAGGGTCACTAGAGTCAGGAAGAGGCATAACAGTGGCATTTTGTTTTCTTCTTGTATAACCTTTTTGGAATAACCTAGCTAGTCTTTCTTCCTTTTTCTCCTTAAATTTAGACTCAAACTCAATAAAAGAAGTATCATCTAAAGATTTCTTATTCCCCACAATAGCTGAATTCTCCACCTTACCCGACATCCACAACTTCTTCTCTTCTAACCATAATCATTCCTCTTCCTTACTACTAATCTCCTTCTGAAGAGGAACCATAGATACATCTTTAAAAAAATAAGATACTTGTTCACAAAATTGAACATCTATGGAAATATAATATTTACCTGTAGGAGGATGAAAACATTTATAGCCTTTTTAGGAATTAGAGTAACTAAGAAAAATACATTTAAGAGTGTGTGGATCAAGCTTATCCCTATATATAGAGTGTACATAAATATAATATCCACAACCAAAAACCTTAGGACAAATATTTAAAGCAGAAGGAATAGAGTGAAATTTTGACAACATCCTCACAAGGGTTATTAATGATATGAGCAGGCATTTGATTAATAAAAAAGATAACAGTCATGACAGCCTCAGCCCAGAACCGTTTAGGAACATGCATAGTAAAGCTTAAAGCCCAAGCAACCTCAAGGATATGACGATTCTTACGCTCTGCTACACTATTTTGTTATGGTGTGTAGGCACAAGTTGTTTGGTGAAGGATGCCATGTTCTAGGAAGAAATTGGTAAGAGACTAATTTAAAAACTCATGACCATTGTCAGAATGAAAGACCTGGACCTGAGTATGAAACTGTGTGACAATCATTTTGTAAAATTGAGGAATCATATGTATAACATCACTTTAAAATTTCATCAAATATATCCAGCTCACTCTAGTGCAGTCATCAATAAAAGACACAAAGTATTTCTGGCCTGAAGCATATGGAGTAGAAAAAGGACCCCATACATCAGTATAAACACATGAAAAAGGAATAGAACTCTTATTGAAACTACTTTTGAAAGGAATAAGATGGTTTTTAGCATAAATGCATTGTTCACATCTTAAACTAGAGATAGCAACATTGTAAAACAATTTAGGAAATAAATGCTCTAAATAAGAAAAAGATGGATGCCCCAAACGAAAATGCCATAACAATATCTTCTCTATCAAATGACTCTCTCTACTTGAAAGCCATAACTAGGTTTAGTTTTAAAATCCTTAGCCCCCTCTAAGTAATAAAGACCTCCTCTTTCCTTACCAATGCTAATCATCATCTTCATACATTTGTTCTAAAAGACACAATGAGTATAATCAAATATTGCAGAAGAATTAAGACTTTTGGTAATCTTACTAATGAAAAGAAAACTATTAGAAAGATCAGGTGCAAGTAAGACAAATGACATTGAGAATGTAGGAGAAATTAAGACATTCCTAGCCCTTGTAATTGGCATAGAAGTCCTATTAACAACTTGTACAAACTTAATAGGTGAAGACATTAAAGAGGCAAGTATAGAAGAATTACTAGTCATATGGTCAGTAGCCCCTGAATCAATAACCCAAGTGTTAGAAGTAGTAGAAACACATGTCAAACTAGAATTACCTTGTTAAGGAGACACTTGAGAGACATGAGAAGTAGAAGGTGGAGAAGTGTCTGTAACAACAATCTGAGTAGATTTCTTATTTTTCATCTCAGCTTGTTTAAGTTTATACCACTCCGGATAGCCATGCTTCTTCCAATAAACATCTACTGTATGTCTGGTACTATTGTAATGAGTGTAGAAGTGAGAATTAGAAGTAGTAGAATTCACAGGAACATAAGGAGTCAACTAAAAGGTGCTCTTTTGGATAGTTAGAGCAGAAGCCTCATAAAGATTTTCTGTTCCTATGGTGACTTATCTCTACACTTTATGAAAAACTAAAGAGTAGGCTTCTTCCAAGCTCGGTAAAGGAGAGGTAGCCAAAACATGACTACTAACTTGATCTAAACTGTGATCAAGACCTGCAAGAAACATATAAATGCAATCCTATGAAATACGCTTCCTTTGTTTCTTAATATTAGCAGCACATGTCATGTCATTGGGCCTATAATAATCAAGCTCCATGAAAATTGAATTTAACTCATTCTAATATTTTGCGAGAGGTCGACCACCCTGGCTCAATTGAAATGACCTCTTCATCAGTTCATAGACTTGGGAAGAGTTGGAAACATCAAGATAGCTTCTTTTAACCATATCCCAAACTTCTTTAGATGTCCCACACTGAACAAAGTATGACATCAAATTATCAGTCATGGAATTTATAAGCCAAGACTTGAGAAGGGAATCTTCAGCTTCCCATTCATCATAGCATGGATCATCTTTTATAGGTGCAACCTTTGTTCCAGTAATATAATCCTTCTTCTTCCTGCCAGTAATATGCACCTCTAAAATCTTAGACCAAACATGATAATTAGTACCATCCAATTTAATATGGATTGGAGAAGAGGTCTCATGAATGGCCACAGTCTAGAGTTTCTTGCTATCAGGAATCTCTTCATAGTAGACATTGATTGAAATTATATGATAACTAGAGTATAGGGTTAGGTTGGAATTGGAGATAGGCAACAACCATAAGAGAGAAAAAATTGCAGCTAGATGATGGCTAAGGTTTGAATAACAGAAGGAAGCATACAATTTTTTTTCTTTTTCTCTAATACCAAATTAATAATTGACTACAAACTCTTGTATATTTATTCCATATATCTTAAGGTATTTATATAGGATACCTAGACCTATTTAAGGTAAGTCAACTATACAGGAAAATTATAGGAATAATTACAGGAAATAATTACGAGAATATTACAGCTATAATTCCTAAATAAGTATACAACTATATTTGCTAAGTAAATTATTATGAAATTAAGTCATGATTATACCTGGATGTGAAGTCCTGCAAAATAAATCATCAGGGAGAAAAAAGAACTAGTAATGGGGCACTATTTATCCCCGATTTTATAACTTAACCTTCATATGGAATTTTTTTTCTGAATTAATCAGCGCAATGCATTAAAAAAAACTCTAAAATATCTATATACATATATAGCATACAGAGCACATAACTAATACAAATTCATAACAAAAGTGGCAAGAAAATAGAGAAAACCCATCAAGAACCAAGAAAGAATAACATATAATTGCTATGAATTAGAATTTCAAAAAACCAAAAAGTTGATCCTTCTTTTCAAAAAAATAATGGAAAATATCAATCAAAAGAGCAAGTTCTCTATTTTGCCATTATTTGCTAAAAAAATAATAATGGTTTGAAGGAAAAAACAAAAATAACAACACAAACAGCAAAAGAAAACATGTGTTATTTGAAGAAGTGGAAATGAATCAATTGCATTTATGTTTCTTCACCAAAATCCAAAGACTACAAAGCTGTGGAGGCTTAGATGTGTGAAGAACCAAGGGAGAGCTGGGCAAAAAGGAGGAGGAGGAAGAGAAGGAGGGGAGGCAACTGTGGTTAATAGATAAAGGCTTGGCTAGAAAAAAGATGTTAGGGCTTTAGGTCATTGCATTAGTTACATGCTTTGCTTTGTTCAGTAAAAGGATGTGAGTAGGGTGAGGAAGAAGAGAAGGTTAAAGAGTAAAGGGACAGCAGCGCAAGAGGAAGGAAAAATAGTGTGCTTGAGGCTGCGGTGGCAAAAGAAGAAGAAAAGCAATGAGGGAATGGTGCGATGACTGCAAAATGGAGATTGAAAGAGAAAGCTGAATTAGAATTGGAATTAGGGTTTCAACTTTTTATCAAATTGAAATGTCAATATAACAGGAGAAGCATAAGTTCGTCCTTCAGTTGCTTAAGGGTATAATCGATAATTGTGCTATACGTTGCCATTTTGAGCAGGAGCTACTCAGAGCTAAGGATGGGGCAGGGCAAATTACCGAAGATCAAATGGGTTGCAGAAATTAACGGTGGCATTTTTATGATTAGATGTCAAATCATTGGATCAATTGGACACTGTTCCTAGAATAATGAAATTAGAGATGCAACTTTATATTATTTATAGATTTTTTAAATCATATGGCTACTGTTAAAACTACTGAATTTCATCTAATGAGTAAAAGTTAATTACATCAGTAATCCTGACCTTATTCACTAATAGTAATTTATTCCAATCCATTTTAGTAGCTATAGCACTAGCATGCTTAACTTCAATAATTTTCTTAAATGATCTACCACCATTTCCATTGTTTATGACAATGCCCTCCCCTTCAATTTTTTCCTTATCTTTAAGGAAAATTTTAGGGAATTGAGACTCAATAAAGGAAAGATCTTCCTAAGTTGTTTCTTCATAAGATAAGTTGGACTATTATACCAACACTTGCTTGATAGACTGCTTCTTTCTGAGAATCTTTCGATCTTGTAGAAAGGCCTTAGAAGCAATTTTGAAATCTCCTGATGAATGCACAACAAGTAGTTTAGTGGTGACTTGAAAATTAGAGCCAAGGAATCTTTTAAGAAGATAAACATGAAAGATAGGGTGGACATTAGAAGAAAGGGGCAAGTCCAACTTATAAGCTATAACCCCAATTTTCTCCAAAACCTTCTAAGGTCCATAAAATTTTGCTGAAAGCTTAAGAGATATTCTTATTGCAACATAATTCTTATGGTATGGTTGAAGCTTTAAGAAAACCATATCTCCCATTGAAAAAGGACGATCACTTTGTTTTACATCAGTAAATTGCTTACTTTGATTTTGAGCTTTAAGAATTTTGTCTCTGAGGGATACTACCAAATGCTACCTCTCTTACATTAAGGATTCCACATTAACCACTGAAGTATCAATAAAAGGCAACATAGGAGTTTGAGGAGGAGGAAATCCATATAAGGCCTTGAAAGGAGTCATTTTCAAACTAGTATGATAATTGGTAGTATATAAATAATCAGCCAAACTCAACCATCTATTCTACATGCTTGGTTTCTCAAAACACATATACCTAAGATAAGCCTCCACACACTGATTGACTCTCTCTATCTATCCATGATGGGAATTCACATGTATACAGAATCGTACAAGTAGCAATTAAATATCGATCCCACAGAGATTGCAAATTGAGTATTGTAATACTAATTGTGCTTTGTTTGTTTAAATAACAAAAAAAATGGTGTTTTGAATTAAACTAAAATTAAAAAAAAGAAATATGAAATAAATAACAATCAATTTAAGGAGTTAAGGTTCTTATTACCAATTCAACCTTTTCTTAATTAAGATCAATTAACACCTAAGCCATGCATAACCTGAATCCAACTTGAAGGTATCTAAAGAATCATAAGCTTTCCTCTCAAATAACCTTATAATTAACCAATTAGGTTAACATCTTAGATTTACAGCTCTTACTCACTAAGTGTTCGATTAACCCGGTTTAAGGCACCAACCCTTAATCAATATTAGTTGCTTTAATGTCTCTCAACAAAGAAAGCACCTAATAGGTTATTATTTGTATCTAATGTAACCTATCTCTCAATCAAGTTTCGTTGTGTAATTTCAATCAAAGGCTGATCAATCCTATAAAGACATTACGTTCAACAACAGCCAAAGGATTTAGATTAATGGCTTAGGTTTAATTATAATATGCACATGGTTAAATTGAAATAAGAACCTTAATAAAGAACTTAGCCACTCATGTTAATTTTAAGAGACAAAAATGAAGAATAGAAGAAAATAAACTTCATCATTAATCTAAAATAGAAATAAACAATAACAAATGTTTAGTAGAAGCCCCCTTTAAAATAGAAGGCTTATTGTTCTTCAATCGTCTATGCTCAATCTCCAAAATCAACACCAAATAAGAACTAGTCTCTGATCTCTCTAAAATGATAAGAAAAAAATATGATGTAAAACTCAGAAAAACTAATGTAATGTTTTGCTTCTAGAGGCAACACATACATAAAACCCTAGCCTCCAGCACCTTCATTTCTTTCTTGTGAAATCCCCATCATATCCCTCATAATCAGCAATTAACTTCAAGTTCAGATTGGCTGCCATTGGGTTGTATAGGCGTGTGTGTTTAGGCGTACGACCTTGCACAACTTTTCTCCTTGATTCTCTCCAATTAGCCTTAAATGCTCATTTGCTTGCTCCTTTGACTCATATAGAACGTTCATCAACCCCATGCAACTTTTCTTTACTGTTCTTTGACTACTTAAATGCACAAAAATAACAACAAATAAACCAAATAATACTAAAAATAAATAAACACACAAATCATGCAACAAATACTCAAACTAAATAAAAGCTCAATAAAAAAATACAAATGCAACTACAATAACATCTAATCCTAATACACTGAGTGCTTAAAATAATGAATTTCTCACACTCATCAAGATTCCCCCACACTTGAACATTTGCTTGTCCTCAAGCAAAGCAAACACATATTCACCTAAAGAATCATGCTTGTTAACTAGCTTTAACTTGACTAACTACCTCAATCTTCCTTTAATAAAAAACTTAAAATCTCAAAATAACAACAAAACAAAACAAATAAATAAAACTAAAGAACAGTGTACTTTCCTCAATCTGATGCACTTAGTGGAGAAGTCAAAGGAATGACAGCAATGGCTTTTGCCGCCTCATTAATCATCTTAGACCTTTTACTTTGAGGGAGTATGCAAAAGATTTCATCAATTTGGGCTTACAACCTTATAGCCCTTGATTCACTATGTATCTCAAATTTTTTCATATCATTGGACAAGTCCTTGATCATGTTCCCAATCATATTGTTAGAGATGTCCATCAGCTTCTTGATTTTTTCCATAATTCCATCACTCCAATGTTAGGTGTTCCTTCTCTTCCTTGCTTGGTTCTCACATTCATTAGTTTCTTCCTTCATCGTGTTAGGAGGCAAAGGGACTTCACCATGTTGCATCACTGCTTAATGCAACAAATAACATCTCCTTGAAGTGACATCATGAAGTTCATTAAACTCTGTGATAATTTCGGCTCGAACAAGGTAATTTTCATCTAGGGATTCAGCTTCCAAAGGCTCCAATTGATGTTTGGCAAATCCGAATGGAGCAAAATACAATGCCAAACCAATGACAATATACCCTTTTGATAACAATGCCTTCCTACCATGCACAACACGTCACATAGAACACAAAACAAAGTATGTACTACATACTTTTGTATTAGTCTTCAAGCACCACAAAAAAAATAACTCATTAGGAGAAACCCTAGTGCTATCCTTTCTTCCAAATATTATGTGTGACATGAATTTATGCATGACTAAATGTGAGTGATCTTTGATTAAACCACTAGTCATCACTTGACCTTCACAAACTCTATCACCTTTAGTGATTTCATGCTAAAATTACTCATATTATAATCCAATGGAGGTTCACAAACACCTCCTTCAGGAAAACCAAAGATATTATACATGATTTCATAATTAAAATAATAGTCTTTCCCAAAGAACCTACATGAAAAATCCCTTGATTTTCATCTGGAATCTTAAATGTAGTGTAAAATTCTATTGTTAGGTTAAAGAATACATCATGTTGGGATGCAAACAATTTAGACCACCCCAATTTATTGCAAAAAACATCTATGGTTCCCTTAATCCCCAAGTTAAAAGTACCTCATCATCGAAGTATTTTGGCTTGCTGAAATTTCTCTTGACTAAGGAACAATATTTCTTACCTTCCTCTTCAAAAGAGATGCAAAGAAAGCTTCATAATCATTCCTTATGTCCTTGGACTTACCCTTGCCATCACTAAGCCTCCTTCCTTAGAATTGAGTTTTTATTCCAGCCATCACAACAATGTTAGTTCTTCACAAAAAAAAAAAAAGAATAAAACAACATAAGAGAATGAAATAATAAGAACAAAAATAAAAGAAAAGAAAGAAAAGTAGGGTTTAAATAAGAGGTATGGTATAGGGGAAATTCTATTCCTAAAACAAAAAGGAAAAGAAATAAATTTAAAATTTGTACAAAAAAGAAAAAAATAAAATCATCAAGTCAAAATTTTCTTAATCAAATAGGAATTAGGAACTAAAAAGGAAGTTAAATTCACCTAAAATCCCAATTAATAAGGAAACTAAAATAGAAACAAAATAAAATTAAAATTCAAAAATAAATCAAAATTCAAAGATAAAATCAAAATTCAAAGTAGGAAACAAAATAAAAAATAAAATAAAAAATTAAAAAATAAATTTAAAATTTGAAAAAGTTTAATTCCTCTCCTACACTTATAATGTGCAAAGTCCTCATTGCATGAGCATTTGTGAAAGGAAAAATTAGAAAAATTCACGCTGCCCTAATTGTCAAGTCACACAACCATATGCATGAGGTCGCACGGCCGATCATGTAGAAATCTAAAGACGTAACGTGCATGGCTGTGCACAAAATGTGCACGGTCGCATGACTTGTATACGAAAATCACACTTTTTGGCTCTAAGTAAACCTGCCTTGATGCTCTTTTTCTTATCTCATTTGACCCTGTTTTCATCGCTTTACATGGGACAATTATTATACATTCATTGCAACAATGTAGAAGAGAAATTAACTTAAAACAAAGACAAGTAACATTACGTTAACACAATAAAAATTCTTACACAACTTAAATAAAACAAACTTAAAACATCAAGCATCAACATAGAACATAAAATATAAGGACATATTGTTCCATAAAACTTCAAATGAAAAAAAAACTTTAAAAAAACATAAAAAAAAACAAACATTATTCAAGCTAGAACCAAACATCATGAAATAAAAGCATAGGCTTCACTCTTCGCCTTCACCATCGGATGATGATTATTCCTCTTCCATCTCTTCATTTTATGGGAATAGTGGTGGAACAAAGTTTTGGAAGCTAAAGTAGGCATTCAGGTTATGGTTAATCATGTTCAATGTCCAGTTCATTTACCTTGAAGTGAGACCCATTCTTTCAACTTTGAAATTCAGCTCTCCTACATTTGAGTCAATCACTCCAACTTGCAGCTCTAAGCTATCCAACCTCTCCATGACATCATTTAGAGTAGTATCTTGATCTTCCTCCTCCTTCTCTTCTTGTGGTGCTTTTGTGGGTGTAGGTTGAATCATAAAAGCTCTCCCTGTATGGTCAACTCTAACTAAACCCATAGCTTCCATCATGCTAGTGTCAATGAAGTGACAACCCTTGACTTTCTCATAAGGCATGTTTTTACTGTCAAAGTCAAGGTACCTAGCTATGGTGGTTACTAGTCCCCCTACTTTGATATCCCCGATCACTTTGGCAGTAACATCTCTCAATTTTATAGCTAAAGCATGACACACATCGAGCTTTCTATCATTAACCATGCAATACAAAATGTTAAGCTCGATGGTAGTGACTATAGAGTCCCCTTCTTTCCTTAGAAATAAGGAATGAGCCATGAGCCTATGTAAATATTTCAATGTAAGCAATCGAATGTGAGATTCTTTCACCGGCCTAGCCTTATAGAAAACTCCCCTTCCCCAATTATTTCTCACCAAAACTTATGCCTATCATATGCAACATTGGCATCTTGATTCTTTGGAAAATGAAATACATCATTAAGTTCAAACAATCCTAAAGTTTGCGCCTCATTCCCCAAACAAAAAGTAAGCATGAGAGCATGGTCATTAAAGTTAAAAGAAGAGAGAAACTCACAAGTGGGTATAGCATAAGAAGAATTTTATATCATGACAAAGTTATTCCACCCTATCCTATTGACATACAAATTAACATTATCTAGCAACCCAATTTTAGTCAAGGATGTATCACTCACACACCTGTTAGGCACAAGCTTTCTACCAATCAATTGTTCAAACTTATTCCTTTGCTCACCATGCCTAAATTGAATTTGAGTAAAGAAGGGTTTTACCATTCTTTCCTCGTTAGCACCACTCAGATTACTTGAATTGCCACCACGTCTTGCTCTTGTTGAAGGAGGAGTGGTCATTTTCCTTGCAATGCACTTCTTCCTTTGTTCTCTCTCCATGGTGAATTGTAAGAGATGAAGAATTGAGAGAGTATGTGTAGTGGAAGATGGTATAGAGAATGAAGAGAATAAGGGTGAGGAGATGTAAGGAGATGGGTGTTTATATAGAGGAGGTGGTGTAGCGGGAATTGGGTAAAGTGGTCAAGGGTTAGGTTTTCTAAGGTTTGGGAAGTGGGAAAGGTGGTCAAGGTTGGAAGCCCTAGGCACTTGGGAAGTAGGGAGTGTTGGGAAGTGGAAAAGTTAACAAAAAACCAAAATTTGCATCTTTCTAAGAAAATGACAGCAGCGACGCACGACCGTGTGCAACAGTTAAATGGCCGTGTGAACTACTTGCATATAATTTTGATATCGTAAAATGCACGGCCGTATGCAAAAGTTGCACGGCCATGCGACCAGTAATATGCACGGCCATATGACCTAATCATGCATTTTGTACAAAAATTCACTAAATAAAGCACATAACACAACATGCTTAAGCAATGCATCATAATCATGACTTGTACTTACCACTAACCAACATTCCACACAAATTGAACTTACAAAACCTCTTCTAGAGCTCCAACCTTTCCTTCACTTCCTGAAATTGAAAAGAAACAAACATTAAAAATTTAATTATAAGAAACTTACAAAACATAAGAGAAATGATTAAAACAAAACAAAATAAATAGGAAAAAAATTAAACAATCTTGGTTGAGCCCCCAAGAAGCACTCTTTTAAGGGTCCATAGGCTAGATCACCATGTTGATCATCTAATTGAATCCCTCAAGTATGTCACTTAATGGAAATCCTCAAATGTGCCTCCATGGTACAACTTTAACCTCTGTCCATTCACTTTAAATGTGTCTCCTCTTGTGTTGCACAATTCCATAGCTCCATGAGGATATGAATGAGTCATTGTAAATGGTCCTGACCATCTAGTCTTCAACTTTCCAGGAAATAATCTGAGCCTTGAATTGAATAGCAACACTTGGTCTCCTTTCTTGAATTTCTTTATTATAACTCTTGCATCATGCCACCTCTTTGTGTGTTCTTTGTAAATCCTTGAATTCTCATAGGTAGTCTCTCTAATCTCCTCAAGTTCACTCATCTGTAGCAATCTCTTTTCAGCTGCCTTCTTAAGATCAAAACTCAAGGCTTTCACTGCCTAATAGGCCTTGTGATTCAGTTCAATAGGAAGATGACATGCTTTGCCATAAACCAACCTAAAAAGAGACATCCCAATAGGTGTTTTGTAAGCAGTTTTATATGCCCATAAAGCATCATCAAGCTTCCTTGCCCATTCTTTTCTTGATTTGCTTACTATCCTTTCTAGAATTTTGATCAACTCCCAATTGCTCACTTCAACTTGTCCACTTATTTGAGGGTGATAAGGTGTAGCTACTCGGTGCTTCACCCTATATCTAGCTAATAATGTTTCCATGTTTTTGTTGTAAAAATGTGTTCCCCCATCAATTATGATCACTCTAGGCATACCGAACTGAGAGAACAACTTCTTTAAACTCTTGCATTATATACTTAGCATGCTTGAGCTTCTACCTATTTAGAAATATACTCAACACTAACAAGAATGTACTTGTTAGTTGTTACCCTCTGACAAAGTGACGTAGCGGAAGAGTGTAAGATAACTATTAACGATTGTTGAATTGCGCATAATTGCCAATCGCTAATCTTCTATGCTTGCAACTTTTGATTACAAGGTATAGGCATCAAAATTCGATGAATTTTGGAAAATTTAAAGAAAATTCAAATTCTATTGATAATCTAATATACAAAAGCCAAAATAATAACTCTTAAATAGAAACCCTAAAACAAATCCTAAACAAACTAGAAAATAGGAGTTCTATTCTAAACAAACTAAGAAATAAGAGTTCAAGCCTAACCAAACTAGGAAAAAAGACTTTTAAGGCAATTAAAACACAAATTTGCTTTTTTGAAGGCCTAAACATTCGAATTTGCCTAAAAAGCAATGGGCTACACAAGCAAAGCTTGTGACTTTGAATCATTGGTCCGTTTCTGATCAAACTAGCCTTTGAAATTGCCAAAATTCGAAACTCCAAAGTTAAAGTTATTTACCTTGGGTGGAGCTCAGCACAGATTTTGTGCTAGGATTACCACGCAAACAGCGAGGTAATGATTCTATATTTGTGGTAGTTGATCAATTTTCAAAAATGGTGCACTTTATTCCATGTAAGAAAACCACAGATGTTGTTCGTGTGGCTCAATTGTTCTTTCAAGAGGTTTATAAATTACATGGATTATGTATATCTATTGTGTCTAATCGAGATACCAAGTTTCTTAGTCATTTTTGGCGAAGTTTATGGAAGATGGTGAACACGTAGCTTAATTTCAGCAGTGCTTATCATCCACAAACAGATGGGCAAACTGAGGTGGTGAATCGATGTTTAGGTAATCTATTGAGGTGCTTAGCAGGTGAGCATGTGAAGAGCTGGGACCAGAAGTTATGCCAAGCAGAGTTTGCTCATAATCATGTGATCAATCGGAGTACTGGTTTTAGTCCTTTTGCTGTGGTGTATTCTGTTATACCACGAGGACCGCTAGATTTGATTCCTCTTCCATACAGAACGAGAGTTCATGGCAAGGCAGAGAATTTTGTTAATGGATTACAAGATGTTCATAGGGCTGTCCATGAAAATTTGGCCAAAGGTGCTTCCAAATATAAGCAGGCTGCTGACAAGAAGAGGCAGTATGTCGAGTTTGATGTAGGGGATTATATGTGGACAGTTCTTACTAAGGAGAGATTTCCTGCAGGTGATTATAATAAGTTGTTTGCCAATAAGATTGGACCAGTTGAAGTTATCAAAAAGATCAATCCTAATGCCTACCGTTTGAAGCTGCCTAGTCACATTCGAACTACTAATGTTTTTAATGTTAAGCATCTGATTCCATATGCAGGTGATTTATCCGACGATTCAGATTCATGGACGAATTCTGTCCACCCAGGGGAGAATGATGCGAATAGAGTCATAGAAGATCAAGCAATCAGATTCCTAGATAAATTTCAAAAATTGTAGCAGTGGTAGTTTTGTAAATAACTACAACTTTGGAGTTTCGAATTTTTGCGATTCCAAAGGCTAGTTTGATTGGAAATGGACCAATGATTCAAAATCACAAGTTTTGCTTGTATAACCCATTGCTTTTTGGGCAAATTCGAATGCTTAGGCCTTCAAAAAAGCAAATTTGTGTTTTAATTGCCTTAAAAGTCTTATTTCCTAGTTTAGTTAGGTTTGAACTCTTATTTCTTAGTTTGTTTAGAATAGAACTCTTATTTTGTAGTTTGTTTAGGATTTTTTTTAGGGTTTCTATTTAAGAGTTATTGTTTTGGCTTTTGTATATCATTATTATCAATAGAATTCGAATTTTCTTCAAATTTTCCAAAATGTGTAGAATTTTGATGCCTATAGCTTGTTGGTGTAGAAGATTAGTGATTTACAGTCATTAATAGTTAGCTTTCACCCTTCTACTACGTCACAAAGGAAATGGCCCCATGAAGTCAATGCCCCACAAAATAAATATTTCAACCTCTAAAATTCCATATTGAAGCATTTCATCCTTCTTTGAAATGTTACCACTCTTTTAACAAGCATCACAATTCATCATAAAATCTCTATCATCATGAAAAAGTGTAGGCCAAGAGAACCCTACTTCAAGAACTTTTGCAGCTGTCCTTTGTGATCCATAATGTCCACCATTAGCATTCCCATGACAAGATGTAGGATTGACCTAACTTTTTCCCTTGCTATACATCTCCTTGCCATGCCATCATTGCACATTCTCCACAAACATGGCTCATAAGTGAACTCTTCTGGTATTATTCCACTTGACAAAAAATTTTCTATATCAGTAAACCAACGGGCACCAACGTGTGATATGGCCAAAAGCATCTCATCTAGAAATAGTTCACTAATAGGCTTTTGACTGTCCTTTTCTTCTTAGTCTGCATCTAGCCTTGATAGATGATCAACTATTATATTTTCAAAGCCCTTCTTATCTATAATCTTTATATCGAACTCTTGCAAGAGAAGCACCCATCCAGTGAGCCTTGGTTTAGAATATTTCTTGTTCATCAGGTACTTCAATGTTGCATGATCTGTATACATAATAACTTTAGAGCCAAGGAGGTAGGATCTGAACTTCTCAAAAGCAAAAAAGTTTGCTAACATCTCCTTCTCTGTAGTAGCATAATTCAACTATGTATCAGTCAATGTCCGGCTTATATAGTAGATCACATGCAGTTCGTTCTCCTTTCTTTGACCAAGAACAATGCCTATTGCGTGATCACTGGCATCACACATCAACTCAAATGGCAAACTCCAATCTGGTGCCATCACTATAGGAGCTGAGATAAGGGTTTCCTTTAACCTGTCAAAAGCCAATTTACACTCATCAATTAAATCAAAAGGTGAATCTTTTTCAAGAAACTTACATAGGGGTTTAGAAATTTTTGAAAAATCCTAACTCCCTTCACATTCATGGGGTACTGTAGCTTTTCAATTGCCTCCACCTTTGATTTATCAACTTCAATGTCTTGTGCTGAAATTTTGTGCCCAAGAACAATTCCTTCATCTACAATGAAATGACACTTTTCCTAATTCAGCACCAAGTTTGTCTCCTCACAGTGTGCAAGAACTTGCTCCAAATTACTCAGACATCCCTCAAATGAGTCTCCATAGAAAGAAAAGTCATCCATGATCTCCTCTACTAAATCTGCAAATATGGCCATCATAAATCTCTGTAATGTCGTAGGAGCATTACATAATACAAATGGCATCCTTCTATCTGCAAATGTGCCATAAGGACATGTAAAAGTTGTTTTCTCTTGATCTTTTGGAGCTATTGCAATCTAATTGTACCTTAAGTACCTATCTAGAAAATAATAAAAGGCATGTCCTGCTATTTGCTCCAACATTTGATCAATGAAAGGTAAAGGGAAGTGGTCTTTTCTTGTGGATGCACTCAGCTTTCTGTAATCAATGCACACTCTCCATCCACTTACAACTTTTGCAGGAATGAACTCCCCTTCCTCATTTTTCACAATTGTTATTCCACCCTTCTTTGGAACACACTGAATTGGGCTCACCCATGAACTGTCTGAGATCGAGTAAATGATCCCTGCATTAAGAAGTTTGACTACTTCCTTCTTCACCACTTTTTGCATGTTTGGATTGAGCCTCTTCTATCTTTCAATAGTTGGCTTGTGTCCATCCTCCATCAAGATTTTTTGCATGCATTAAGAAGGACTTATGCCCCTTATGTTTGAAATCTGCCAAGCAATTGCCTTTTTTCTCCTCTTCAGCATGTCCACTAGCAAATCCTCTTATTCTTTGCTCAATTTTGAGGATATGATCACATGTAGTGTTTGATCTTCTCCTAGAAAAGGGTACCTTAAATATTGGGGTAAAGAATTCAAGTCTAGTTTTGGTGGTTTTATAGTTGAGGGTGGTGTGGGTTCAGTGTTTGGTAATTTCATGTGTGGTATATGGGGTTGGTGTTTGAGGTGTACTTCATCTTGGGAGGATTGTACCTAAAAACACTTCTCAATATTCTCAATTTCCACAGACTTTGCCAACCTCCTTCGTTGGACTTCACTCACACATTCATCAACAACATCCACTCACATACAAAAAACTTCATCAAAAGGATATTTCATGCTTTGATAAGCATTAAACATGCAGCTCTCATCCCCCACTCTCAATCTCAGAGTTCCATCATAAACATAAATAATTGCTCTTGCAGTGTAAAGAAAAGGCTTACCAAGGATCACTGGAACCTCTTCATCCTCTTCAAAGTCTAGGACTACAAAATCAACTAAAAAAATGAATTTCCCAGCCCTTACTAACACATCTTGCACTATGCCTTCTGGTTCCTTCACTGTCCTATCTACAAGTTACAATATGATACTTGTGGTTTTGGCCTCTCCTAGCCCCAATTTCCTACAAATAGAAAAAGGCATAAGATTATTTGAAGCTCCTGAATCATATAATGCTCTTTGAAATTGTAAATTTCCAACAAAACATGGAATAGTGAGACTCCCTGGATGCTTCCTTTTCAAAGTAAGTCTATTCGAGATGATTGCACTACACTCCTTTGTGAGTAGGACTGTCTCATACTCCTGCAACTTCTTTTTGTTGGAAATTAACTCCTTCAAAAACTTGGCATAAAGTGGAATTTGGGAAAGACATTCCACAAGATGCATGTTGATGTGGAGTGCCTTAAACCTATCTAGAAATTTTGCATACTGATGATCATGCTCTTATTTCTTTAACCTTTATGGATAAGGAACTAGAGGTACATAAGGCTTCATAAGTGGTGGTGTTGATTTCTCAATATGTTGTTTATTCTTGCCTCCTTCTTCTTGCTCATTCTCCTTTTATACCTCAACTCATTCATCTTCTTGCTCTTTCTCATATTCCTTCTTCTTTTCTTTCTCATATTCCACAGTTACTTTTAGAGGTTGAATTTTTATTCCACTCCTCAAGGTAATGGCCTTCAACTACTCTTTTGGATTTTTTTCAGTGTTACTTGGCAAAGAACCCTGATTCCTCATTGACAAAGAATTTGCCAATTGCCCCATTTGCACTTCTAAATTATGGATAGAAGAAGAGTGATTCTTGAACATGAGCTGAGTGTCTTGGTACATCTGCTCAAATCTATTTTCCAACCTCTTTGTGGCCTCATCTTGTTGGTTCATTTTTATAGACATCACATCCATGAACTTCTCCAACTTGTTCTCTAAAGAAGTCCTTGAAGATGAACATTTTTCATACTGAATTTTAGATTGGTGATGTTGTGTATTCTACCCTCCAAAACTTAGTGGTGCTTATGGCCTCCACTAGTTATTTCCTTGAGTGCTCCAAGAGAAATTAGGATGATTTCTCCAACTTGGATTGTAAGTGTTACCATGTACTTGATTCTGCTGCCCTTTAAAGTTGTTCATATAGTTCACATTCTCTGTGGATAGTCCTTGTATCATTTGACATTCAATAGTTGGATGACCACCCTTGCACAATTCATAAGAAACAGACAAGTTATAAATTGCATTAACACTAATCTTGTCCATCCTCTGAGATAGAGCATCCAACTTTGCATTTAACATTATCAAGCTATCAACTTCAATTGCTCCCCCTCTCTTTGGAATAGTTCTCTCACTAGACCATAGGCTCTAGGTGTTAGCCATTTCTTCAAAAAGCTCCAAGGCATCTTTAGGAGTCTTAGACATGATAGTTCCTCCAGCTGAGGCATCTATGTTCACTCTGACTGCAGGGTTAACTCCTTTGTAAAAAGACTGCAACAAATCCCATGAAGCAATCAACTGTGGTAGGCACTATCTCTAAAGATCCTTAAACCTATCCCAGCATTCATAGAAGCTCTCATCCTCTCTTTAATAAAAAAGTTGATCTCATGCCTAATTTTGAGTACTTTAGCTAGTGGAAAATATTTATTAAAGAAAGTTGTATAAAGCTCTTGCCATACGTTGATGGAGTTAGGTGGCAAGCTAGTGACTCTTGGCTCTATCCATCAAAGAAAATTGAAAGAGGATAAGCTGAATTGCTTTAGGCTACACTCCATTCATCTTAAAGGTCGAACAATACTCCAAAAATTGGGTCATGTGACCGATTGGATCCTCATGTGGCAATCCGCTGAACTGTGAGTTTTGGATCATCTGGATCATGGTGGGTTTAATTTTAAAATTATTTGTTGCTACTGCTAGCCTCACAATCGGAGTTTGATCACCTTAGATGTTGGGACTCATAAAGTCCTTTATAGTTCTTTGACTATTCTACCCATTCTGCCCATTTTGTACTACACGATCTTCTGCAAGTAGGTCTCTTACTTCTACCTTTCCATTCATTATGTTTTCATTATGTCTCCTTATTCTACAAATGGTTGTTTCAAGCTCTAAATCAAGTGGTATTAACTAGGCTTCTTGTCTAGTTTTACCACGTGTTATGTGCATACACTAACACAAGTTCTTGCAAAACCACAAACAAAATCACTTAAAAAACTAAAAGAAAGTGTAAATCAAACAACACTAAATTCTCACAATTTCAATTTTGGCAATCCCCAGCAATGGTGCTAAAAACTTGAGGGGAATCTGTAAGTATACGGAATCATGCAAGTAGTAATTAAATATCGATCCCACAAAGATTGCAAATTGAGTGTTGTAATACTAATTGTGCTTTTTTTATTTAAAAAACAAAAAATGGTGTTTTAAATTGAACTAAAATTAAACACAAGAAACATGAAATAAATAACAATCAATTTAAGGAGCTAGGGTTCTTATTATCAATTCAGCCTTTTCTTAAGATCAATTAACACCTAAGCCATGACTAACCTTAATCCAATTTGAAGGTATCTAAAGAATCATAGGCTTTCCTCTGGGATAACCTTACAATTAATCAAGTAGGTTGATAACTTAGATTTATAGCTCTCACTTACTAAGTGCTTGATTAACCTGGTTTAACACCAACTCTTAATCAATATTAGTTGCTTTAATGTCTCTCAACTAAGGAAGGACCAAATAGGTTATTATTTATATCCAATGCAACCTATCTCTCAATCAAGTTTCATTGTGTAATTTCAATCAAAGGGTGATCAATCCTATGAAGACATTAAGTTCAATAACAACCAAAGGATTTAGATTAATGGCTTAGGTTTAATTACAATATTCACATGGTTGAATTGAAATAAGAACCCTAACAAAGAACTTAGCCACTCATGTTAATTTTAAGAGAAAAAAATGAAGAATAGACGAAAATAAACATCATTATTGATTTAAAATAGAAATAAACAATAATAAATGTTTAGAATAAATCCCTTTTGAAATAGAAGGCTTATTGTTCTCTCAATCTCCAAAATCAACACCAAATAAGAACTAGTCTCTATTCTCTCTAAAATGATAAGAAAAAAATATGATGTAAAACTTAGAAAAAATAATATAATGTTTTGTTTCTGGAGGCTATACACACATAAAACCCTAGCCACCAACATCTTCATTTCTTTCTTGTGAAATCCCCATCAAAATTAGCAATTAACTTCAAGTTCGGATTGGCTGCCATTAGGTCGCATGGTCGTGCACAGCTTTTCTCCTTGATTCTCTCCAATCAGCCTTAAATGCTCCTTTGCTTACTCCTTTAACTCATCCAGAACATTCATGAGCCCTATGTAACTTTCCTTTACTGTTCTTTGACTACCTAAATGCACAAAAATAGCAAAAAATAAACCAGATAATACTAAAAATAAATAAACACACAAATCATGCAACAAATACTCAAACTAAATAAAAACTCAATAAAAGAAACACAAGTGCAACTACAATAATATCTAATCCTAATACATTGAGTGCTTAAAATAATGCTTTTCTAACACTCATCAATCCATTTGACTGAGAATGGCATGAGGTACACATGTGTAGTTTGACTCTCACTAGACAAAATAATTCCTTTAAAAAGAGACTTGTAAATACCTTATCTCTATCTGAAATAATCGATTGGGTAAAATCTATGCAACTTGAAAACAAAATTAAGGAATAATTCGGTAACCTTCAAGGCAGTAAAAGGATGAACTAAAGGTAAGAAGTGATCATACTTGGTAAGTTGGTCCACCACTGCCAAAATGGTGTCCTTTTTCTCAAATTTTGGTACCTGCTTAATAAAATTTATAGATATAAATGACCATGGTTGTTTGGGTACCAATAATGGATGCAAAAGGGCTAGATAAGGGATGGTTTAACCCTTGTACCTTTGACAAACTTCATAATGCACAACCCATTAAGATACATCTTCTTTCATACCATACCTAAAGAAATTTACCTTCAACTTGTTCTAAGTGCCTCTGATGTCGGAATGGCCTCCCAAGGAAAAATCATGAGCAAATTGAAGCAATTGCTACCTCAGTTATTGGTTAGAGCCCACAAATATACAATGTTTATACTTCAACACTCCTTAAACATATTTGAATTTAGGAACAACCTCTAGATTTATTGACAAAGCTTGAATTAACTCTTGAGCCTTTGTATCCCCCAAATAGCTATTAATCACTTCATGTACCCATAAAGGCACTATCACATATAGCATAGCTAATAAGGTTGCGGCATTGTTAATAGACCATTCACGTCTTGACAATGCATTTACAACCTTATTCTTAACTCCTTTTTTGTATATAATAGTATAGTTAAAGCCAACTACTTAGTAAGACCCTTTTATTAGACATAAGTGTGAAGTTTTTACTATAAAAAATACTTAATGCTTTCATTATCAGTTTTGATAACAAAAGGAACAACTTCAAAATAATGGCATCACTTAGTAACAACAAATATGATTGCCAACAATTCCTTTTCATAAATAGAGAGGTCTTGATTCTTTACACTAATAGCCTTGCTAATATAAGAAATAAGTCAACTTTGTTGCATCAAAATAGTGTCGATTTCTTTACTACTTGCATATGTTTCTAATATAAAAGGTATTCAAAAATTAGGCATAGCCAGCATAAGGGCAGTACTTATAGCTTCGTTAAGAGTGTGAAATGCCTTTGCAGCTTCCTTACTCCATTGAAACAAGTCTTTCTTAGGTAAATCCGTGAAAGGTTTATAGATTATCCAATAATTATGAACAAATTTCCTGTAGTATCTTATCAATCCAAGGAAACCCCGTAAGGCTTTCAATGAAGTAGGCAAGGGCCATATCAACATAGCTTCCACCCTCTTTTTATCAGTTGAGACATCATTTACAAAAATCACATAATTTAGATATTCCACTATTTTCTAAGCAAAAGACCACTTGGATTTTTTGAGATATAGCTGATGTTGTTGTAGGACCTTTAATGTGGACTCCAAATGCTACAAATGAGCTACCAATATAAGGTTATAAATCAAGATGTCATAAAAAATACAAGAATAAATTTTTGCAAATAATAAGTAAAAAATATGATTCATTTAAGATTGAAAAGTTTTTAGAGCATTAATAAGCCTAAAAGTCATAACCTTGAACTCATAGTGCCCATGGTGAGTTTTAAATGTTGTCTTGTACTCATCTAGCATTCGTATTTGTTGATAACATACTCTTAAGTCTAATTTGGTAAAGTAGATTACCCCTTCTAACTAATCTAATAAATCTTTAATAATTAGGATGGAAAACTTATCTTTTCATAGTAACTGCATTTAATTTCCTTTAGTCAACATAAAATCTCCAACTTCTATCTTTCTTCTTAATTAAGAGCACAGGTGAAGCAAAAGAACTTGTGTTTGGTTGAATGATAGAAGCTTTCAATATTTCTTCTACTTGCCTCTTAATCTTATTTTTTGAGAATAAGGGTAACAATATAGTCGAACATTGATAGGTTGAGCTCAAGCTTGAAAATAAATTGTATGATCATGTTATCTCTTTGAGTGAAGAGATTTTGGCTCCATAAATATCACTGCATATTTCTCCAACAACTCTACTACCTTGGCAAGAACATCTTCCATGGATAGGGAATCCACTTGCAATTCAGCATGTGGTTCATTTATTCTAGTGCAAGTTACGAAAAATAGTTGATTGGCTGCATGGCTCTTCTATAGGAACTTCTAAAACCCTTTTCCTATCATCAACTTAAGTTGACAATTCCCAATGAGTCCTTATAATTCAATTAGTTGCCCTTCCTTCATAAACTTTAAACATGGATTCACTAAATTAAATGTAAGGGGACTATATCTTCTCATCCATTCAATTCCCAATACCATGTCCAATTCTCCTAACTTCAACATTCTAAAATCATCACATAACTCATGATCCTACATTTTCCATTTCATTCCCACACATTTATACCTATTGTGCATGCTTTGGTCAATAGCAACCGTCACCCTAAAAGTTTTTCCTTATGGTAAACTGAACTCCAATTCTCTTAGCCTTCTTGCTTTCAATAAAATTATGGGTGGAATTGTTGTCTATTAAAATCACCATCTTACACCCATTCACCTTACCTAATATTTTCAAGGTATTAATTGACACCTAACATGCTATTGCTTGTAATGAAATTTCCCCTTCTGAGTCTTCATTGTCCTATTTAATCTCAATTTAGTCACACTCCATCTCTACCACTTCATTAGTTGATAATGCATTAAATTGTTCAGGCTTACAAACATTACCAGGAAAAAATTTATCTCCACATCTATAACACTTTTTAAATTCAAAGGTGTTGGGTTTGGGTTTGTTTGGATCTTAATTGTGTTGGTATAAGGTTGGTTTTAAAAAGGTCTTAGGTTGTATTTTCTAGTTTAATGGTTCGTATAGGACTTAAGAATTATTCTATTTTAAGGAAGTTAAAGGTTATTGTATTTGAAGGGAAATTTATGTTTATGAAACATAACCTCAATAGATTGGTCTTGCAATCTTACTTGTTTAAAAGCTTGGTTTAGTGTGGCTGGTTTTAACAACTTCACTAAGGGTCTTAATTGTTTACTGAGACCACTAACAAAACATAAAATGAAATAAGTCTCAATTAGTCCAGGTGTGAGCGACCTAATTTTTATGTTTGCTGTGTTTTTGAGAAAGTTTTATCGAATGGGACATCCGTTCCGTTTACGGGGCAGGGATAATGGTTGGTCTTGGGGGGATGCAAGATGCTTTGTGTTTGTGGAGTCGCCACCTGATTTTTAGAAAATCTGGAAAAGATGAAAGGGAAGGCATCGAGTCACTCAACGAGTATCATCCCTAGTGGAGATTCTAGGTTTGGGAGATCGCATCTACTTTTTGACTATTTCTCATTATAATACTCGATACATGGCTAATACAGCACCCTAGTTTCGGTAATGACAATTGATAAATGCACATTCACACAACCACATTAATAATAATGGAAAATAAAGGAGAGTAAGTATGATTATTTACAAGGCTCTCCTAGTAAATACATTCGAAAAGGAAAAAAGGTGCGAAAATGTAAATCTAATCCTAATCTAAAGATATGCCTGAAAAATAGAGGTTAGCACAACTATGTGCAATTCCACCCACTGGTCTGAAGGGAAGTCAATTGCCCCAGCCCACTGGGCATGTAACCCAATCTCTCACATCCCTCACAATACAAATGCCTTACATTAATAAGCTTTTTAATATCCTTTGGCAGTGATTTGAGACTCAAACATTCTGACACATTAAGTACTTGCAGATTTTGTAGTTGGCTAATCGAATTTAGAAGTTTTTGGATTTCATCATTACAGGAAACATCAAGATATCTCAAATGTTTTAGATTTTTAATAGAAGAAGAAATTTTTGTTATCGAAGTGGCCAAATCAAATGCACGTAAGCATGTAAATTTTGAAAACATAACTTTGTTAATTTCTTCTTCTACTTTGAATCCAATCCAGCAACTATTTGCGGAAAGAAAGCTTCGCAACTTTACTGCATTGCTTAAGCCAACTGTTGACAACTCTTCTGACACATCGAAATTAATTGCTACATGGAATGCAGTATTTTCTATGTTTTTCACTTTTTCGTTTACAATGATAATCCCTGCCCCAGCAACTAAAGTAGCAAGGTCATGCATCAAATCATGCATTTTGCAACTTTCTACACTGCCAAATTCATCCCTTTCCACTTCTTGAAAAAATGACCTCCACCACAATTCCATAAAATACTCAACTCCAATATCTTCAAGACACTGACTTGAATTTGATGACTCAACAGTGATAAACCCTTGTGCCATCCAAAGATGAATCAATTTTTTCACATCAATCCTTGTGTCTTTCGGAAATAATGCACAGTAAGCAAAATAGTGCTTCAAATGCAATGGAAGACTGTTATAACTCAAGTGTTGGCAAAATACTATTTTCATAATGGGATATTTTTGACATTTCATTTCCTAAAAAGGAAGACCACTCCCTTCTAGCATCTTTATAGAACAAAACACTTGCAATAGTCTTTATTGCAAGGGGGATACCAGTACACTTTCTTACAATTTGCATTCCAATATTTTTCACATCATCATTCTCTAATTATTCCCAACTTTTAGACACTATATGGGAAAGTAAACACCAAGACTCTGACTCAGATAGACCTTCCAAGGCATGCTCTTTCATACTTGTTAGCTTAGCTACTTTTCTAGAGCGTGTAGTTACTAATATCTTACTCCCATTTGCACCCCCAATCAATAATTTTTTTCAGACCATCCCATTTCTCTATTATCATTCCACACATCATCTAAGCCCAAGAAATATTTTTTACCATTGAACATCTTTCCAACTCCAGAATTCAATATTTCTAGATCACAGTCTCCTGAATTTTTACCTATTATAGAACCCAAAATATTTTTGACATCAAATGGATCTAATACACACACCCATTTTTTTTAACTCAAACTGATAACTAACTTGCTTATCATTGAAAATGAGTTGAGCAAGTGTTGTCTTCCCTAGTCCCCCTATTCCAACTATTGACATAATTGACACATTCTCCTCAGAATTGGGAGCCAACAAAAATTCTATTACCGCCCTTTTATCCTCTTCTCTCCCAATAACGACTTCAGGTATAGAGGACTCACTATCTTTGACCTTGGTTCTTAAACGTCTCTCATCCTTACGAACCTTAAGTGAAACTTTCTATTAGCCTCAATCTGGTCAAGTCTTTGCCTAGTGGCCTTAACTCTATGTCCCATCCTGTAATCATAAACAAGTTGATTTGAATGGGAAAAGAAAAGGCTTACCTCCTTGGCAATTCTATTTCAAGTCATCACCCGACGGCGTAAAGCTTCAGTGGCAAAGTCATCCAGCAAGTCATCTGCATCATAAATAACTTCTTGAAGCTTCTTCAGCCAACCCTTAACTTGTTGGTTATGTGATTCCTGCTCCTCAGCATCAAGAAGGACATCACGGATGGTGGAAACTGTTTCCTCAAGTTTCATGAGTTCATCATTGACACCCCACCAGACTCCTATCTCTTGGAGGGCACGGGAACCCAGCTTCTTAATGATTTCCCCATCTAAATCGAAGAGAACTCCTTCAGCCATTTTTGTTTTTTTGGAGTGAGAAGAAAATGCTATAGGTATGTGTGTTTGAGGGTGTAAAAGGATGAAATGCAGGAAGTGAAATGACACAATTTAAAAGAAGTTGGCCAAACTATTTGTGCCTTCCATATGAAGTCTATGAGATTCTAACTCATACTTGTTAGCTACTAATGCCTCGATTTTTCTTTACTCAAACTAAAAATTCCTTGCTTTGTTCTCATAAAGGAAAACCATATATCATATTCTAAACTTTCATCTGACATCAACAAATCTAAAATTTTCATTTTGAAATGCTTAACGTGCATGCATGGAAAAGTACTATAAATTTTAGATTTGTTGAATTTATTTTATTAGTAAAAGAGACACATGAACAAAACTAAGTAATATAATTAGTTTCCTCCTCTTGATGTTGTTTTTTCCCCGTTTCCTCTTCAACAAACAATACAGCCTCAAAATTCCCAGTCTCAGTCAATTGAATCACTATGATAAAACCTCTATTTAATTATAACATCTAGTCTACAAGAAAAAGAAACTATATTTGTAAGCACCCAATTTCAGAATGGCTAGAGTATGGATATGACAGAGAACCCGATGATGAAAATAGATTGTGAAATTAGATTTATTGAATTTGATTTATTGGTTTTGAACTAAATTATAAATTTTTTTTAGATCCCATTTTAAATTTTTATTTATTTATTTAAAAAAAAGGAAAAAGGTTGAATGGGCCGAATGGCCCATTCAATTTTAATTTGTAAGAATGATGGCCATATGGCCATCATTCATCATTTATTTTGCCTGGCTATTTCCGACCGGAAATAGCCAATTTTCGGTCGGAAATAAGCCTAACGCGTTTTTTTTAACGAATTTATTTATTTATTTGTTATTTGTCTATAGATTTTGATTAGTTTTCATTTGATAAATATATTTGTTTTATTTGATAAATAAAGTGATAAATATATATTTTTATATATAAATAGTAAAAATAAATTTTTATTATCTAGTACCAATTTAGGGTTACAGATGGTGTCTCTTATAAATACGTGATTTTCTTTTAATGTAGAGGGAGGCTAGGGTTTTTTATTTTTTTTCTTCCTACTTTTCTGATTCTTAGCCGTCAACTAAAATACATCCATTTTTCTTACGTACTTGTTTTTTCAAGTCGTACTTTTTTTTTCAAGTTTTAGCCGTGAATCAGATCCAAATAAATCAAAATCACAGACAAACACAACAAAAGCCACATGCTTTCATCAATGGTGATCACCTTTTGAGGGGAATCAAGACTGCATCCATCAAATTAGTTCTTTTTCTACTCCTTTCTCTTCTTATTTTATTTGATTAATTTTATTCTATTTAATTTTGATTTGATCTGATTTAATTTTTATTTTTATCTTTTTAGTTACTAATCCTTAATTATTTTTTGTGTTTATGATTATGGATGTAGTAATTTGAATCTATTGTGGAGAACAAAACCTATGAAGATCCATGGAATGCCATGGATTAACTTTTGTATTTGAACGTAGTTTTAGGATTTTTTATTCATTCATGATTGAGAAAGCAAAGAGGGAATCACTTGAGCAAGTTCAAGAGCTAGAATCCAAGCAGATGAAAGCACTGACTCAGAAGATGTCTAAAATAGAAGAATTGATGAGAGGACAGGGTATGGGATACTCATTTGATTTTGATGATATAATGCAATTTGAGGAAGATAAGCTACCTGATAAGTTCAAGATGCCACAGTTGCAGAAGTTTGATAGTACTGGAGACCCAAGGATCCACCTTAGTCAATATACAACTACTATAAGCACCACAAAGGCTCCTCTGTCCATAGTTACTAATCTGTTTGTACTATCCTTGGAAGGTATGGCTATAAATTGGTATCATGGGTTAGAGAAGTCTATCCGAGCTGACTGGAGAGAATTGTGTACTATTTTTCTGAAACAGTATGATCATACTACCAGGCTTGAGATGTCTGTCAGAGATTAAGAATTGACTAAGCAGAAGCCCAATAAATCATTTTCTGGTTTCCTGACTAGATTCATGAACAAGGCAGGATTAATGAAAAACAAGCTAACGGAGAAGGATCAGGTTAGGATGATTGTTCGAAATGTATCACCTAATTTGGTTGAAAGGTTGTAAATGATGAACCCTAAGGCATTTGTAGACCTTTATGACGATGGGTTACAAGCTGAGGAGATTGAAAGTGAGAAAAAGAAG
>CATIWM010610014.1:0-20460 GCA_949671775.1 Mallotus repandus | reverse complement strand
TTTAAATTTTTATTTTCATTTTTTATTTTTATTTTTACTCGTTCTTTCTCAATCTCTACATATTTTCTTCAACATTTCTTATTTTTATTTTTATTCCTATCATTTCATCATTTTAGTTATTTATTTTCTATTTTTTATCTTATATTTTTATTTTATTTAAATTTCTTTTTATTTTATCATTTTTAGCATCCTAGCATTCTCACCACCATTCATGCATTTATATTGTCATTTTATTTTATTATTATTATTTGTGATGAATTTGTGGTCTTGATGTGTGAAGAAGTTGTGTGATGGTGGTGAAGTGGTGAAATTAAAATCTGAGAGTGTTTAATTTACTTTATTACTTTGGCGTGTAAATCTTGCATTTTTATGTGTTACATGATGTCATTTTCATCATCATCATAAAGTATGACTTTTTCTTTATTTTCTTTATTTTTATTTGTTTATTTTCTTAAAGTTTTCATTTTTATAGTTAAAAATCCTATTTTGATTATGGTTTTAATATAAAAATGTCATTTTGATTTATTTTTGTAAATATAGGATTTTTTTATTTTATTAAGTAATATTTTGTATTCAATATATATAAATTGATTTTCCATTTTTATATGAAATAATTTTTTCTTCACTTTCATAGTTAAAGTTCATATTATTATCTCAAATGTCATTATTTTGTGTCAAATGTGTTGAGCTTCCTTGACGCAGCATAAATTAAAAATTTTAATCACGAAACTCATTTACATGATCCATGTAATTTGAATAAACTAATTGAGAGAGATTCCAAAATCTTACCAAGACAATTTCAAGGCTAGAATGTTGGATGGAATAGAGGGGGTTCACTCCGGTGACACCTTACCTTGAGCTTTACGTGTAGGCCTTGTTGGATATAGATGCTACCAATTAAGCCACGCCTCTCTATCGGTATCCGCACGAACAAGGTATCCAAAGCAAGATAAGTGTGCTACCACCTTTATCAAAAGGACGACTCCTTTTATTTTATTCTCTCTGTGTCTTTTTTCTTTTCACAAAATAAGTGGAGGAAGAAGGAGGAGAATAATGGCTGGCTAAAACCCTAGAGAATGAGATGTATTTATAGACATCCATTCTAGGTTTTCACTTACTACCTACTTACCAAAAACAGTTTTGGTAAGACTAAACTTCCTCTTTTATTTTTATTCTAATTCCAAATAAGAATCATTTCCTATTTTATTTAGATAACTCTTACCTTAAATAAATTAGGAAATAAATTAATTAATTTATATATATATATATATATATATATATATAACTCTTACCTTAAATAAATTAGGAAATAAATAAATTAATTTATATATATATATATATATATATATATATATATTCATATATTTATTTTTTCTTTTGGAGAGATTATTATTAGGTTAATTAACCCAAGTCTGCTTTAGGCATGTTCTAAGTGTGCGACACTGTAGATTCACACAACGTTGGCAGTGGGCCTAAAATTTCTATTTTAGCCCACAAGTCATAAGTGGTCTCTAGTAAAATATTATGACTACCCAAGTTATGTGAAGGTCAATAATCTAACATAACCTAATATACAGTGTGTATTATAGCCCTTTTGTCACACGATATCTTGACTGAACATAAGGCATGGTTTATGTTATCCTTATATAGTTCAATCATATTGTTTCTCGATCCTAAGTAAACTGATACTGATAACTTTTTATCAGATATTGATGACTCTTTATCAACTCATTCTAGCATAGTAATGCATTTCTCTTCAGTCTAACTTATCGAGGGGCCCTTCTCAAAATAACTGAGGGACAAATTCCATCTTAATCACTCACATTCCTTACATAACTCATTTTATATCCAATCACAACTCGTTTTACCATCCAATTAAAGATGATGTAATAATGTGTCAAAATACGAAACTTATTATGTAAGAAACCATGATGATTTCATGTCAGAGGACTGAAATAATACTACTGTGATGAGAATTACTTATGATAATAATCCATGTAGTATTCTCATAATGGGTCTATCTAGTACAACATTTCTTTAAATATGTACCTATGAGTTTGACTCAATATCTCATATACATGATCTGTAAAACATAATCATCAGTTAATCTCATACTAGTCTTTATTCATTGTTGTTCCCATAACAATAATCAACTAGGGATATTTAGATTAGAATCCAAGTATCACCTAAGAGTTTTAATATCAAGTCACATAATTGATGACCTGAGGTAGAATTAACTAATCAAAGATAAAATTAGAATTAGCCAGTAATAAAAAAATGCCTCTTTATTAGTAAAATGGAATTATGACAAAGTCAAAGTATAACCATTACACAATTGCCTAGGACATATCACTAACAAAATGTTTCATTTTTAGTGCTTTTATTATCTTAAATTAAATATAAAAATAGCATAGTAAAAATGTAGACAATGATTTTTTTTATTATCCTGCCTTCATTGCTAAATAAATATGTTAAATTTATAACTTCAAAGTCTCCCCCAGTTTCAAGATTAAAGTCAAAAAGACCCTCATCATCTAACATAAATTTTTTAGTCTTTCATGTACAAAGCTATTGGTTAAGGATAAGGGAAAAATACAAGCGAACAAAAAATCGCCAATGGAAAATAATGGAAAGGAAAAAACTTCAAACACATTAAAACAAAACTAAAGAAACTGTAAATAAAGACATACCTTTAGAAGAAAATAGCTCTAACACATGGTCAATTAGGCATCCTTCACTCTTCTAAAACACAATAGTTATAGCAGTAACCCAAGAAAAATACAACAATAAAAGATCGCAAAAAAATGAAGGCCATACAAAGAAAGGGATGGAGAGATAGAAGGAGAGGGGGATGGTGGCTAGGGTTTGAGTGCAAGGCAGAAAATGAGAGAGCTTGTAAATAGCAAAAAATGAAGCAAAATTATAAGCAATGCATGAAAAATCCACTGATTCAAAGGGGTGCATGACACTATTTGAGGAAGAGGAAAGGAGGAGAAAGGTAATGGGTGCGAGAGAGGGGGCGATAAAGAGGAATAAAATAGGGATCTATTAGAGGGTGCTAAGGTTGGTGTGAATCAATAAAGGGTAAATTGACGAAAAAAGACACATGAATGACACCATTTCATTTGGAGGAATGGCATGAGTGTCAGATATGGAAGACAACGTCATTTTTTCAAAGAGCTTGTTAAAGCTTGATCAGGTTAGGCTGAGTAGACATATGGAAAATGGACTTTTCAAAAATTTTGCAGCAGCATAATTGCCATTAGGTATGAAATCAAAGGGCCATATTTCAACTATACCAAAAACAGTGAAATTGGAAACCCAAGTTAATATATATTAATAGATTTGCTTACATAGCTTTTGACAATTAATTTAATTTAATGACCTAGTAATAATATATGTAAATGATTTATTTTCATTGATCTTCTTATTTTTTGAAACATTTTTATAAAAAAAATTAATTACATTTACTCACTATCATATAAATAATTATTATTAATTAAAGCCTATTACATTTAGATATTCCTAAATAATTAATTTATTAATGATAAAATGTATTTTTAAATATTTTAAGTAAGTTAAGTTTAAAAAAATAATAGCATAATTATGGCAATAAATGAATATTTTTATGAAATATTGGTTGGGTTTTTTTTTTTTAAATATGTTCATTGAATATTAATTTTCTTCAATCATTTTACTACAAGAAGTCACTAGAAAAATTAAAAAAAAAAAGTATGAATGGGAGGGTATATGCCTATTAAATTTTCATTTTTATGTTTATGAACAATAAACATTTTTCTCTAATTAAATTATTTATTATTCATAATTTAAATGAAATATTACAAAAGTTGAATTTAAAAGTCATGATCTTGATTATATTTAATAGTTATTATAGTTTATAATATTCCAACAGTGAAAAGGATGGACAATCAAATTAAGTATTAAATTATATAAATTTCATCAAATTATCAAATATCATCCACATTTTTCTTTTAATTTCTTATACAATTGATAAATAAATTATTTTTTACTCGTTTAACATCAATTTTAAGTTTATGCACTTTTTTTTAATTCTATTTTTAGATTGTTATTAAACAAATAAAAATTCAATTAATTTATTTTCAATTCCATAAAAGTACTATTTTATCCATATAAGAATACAATATTACAACTTTAACATAGTTATAATATTTATTATAATCTTAATAAACTTTCTACTTGTATAATTATATATCACTTCTTTAACATTATTTCACATTAATACATTTCTTTACTCTAAAAATAATTTTATGAAATATTTTAAAAATTATGATAATCATAAATCATAACAAAAATTTAATTTAATTTAAGTTTCCTTAATATATTTAATAAATTCCTAAAATGTAATTTAATTGTATATCATGTAAAATAGCAATCGACTTAAATGAAATAAAGATTATATTTTAAATTAAATTTGTGTTAGAAATGAATTTCTAAAAACATATTATTTAATTTAGTTTATATTAAGTAAAATAAAATTAATCTAATTTAAAATAGAGAGCTATAATAGAAATGGATTGCAAATCAACCTTCATTCACATGATTCTCATATTATGCTTTTAAGGAAAGTTCAAATCAGATTCAAATTTAGACATTGAAAATCCTCACCTCGTGTTTAGTTAGTTCAAATAACAAAAGCTATAAGAAAATTTTGACCCCTTGAATCAATAAAAAACAAGCGACAAAAGTTATAAAGAAGACGCCACAATCTATAGCCTGAATATAGATTTGATAAGTCAAATGACATTTGCCATAAATACAAAGGTTTAATAAGAATACACAGTTAACAAGTAACCAAAAAGACAAACATTTTATTTGGAGTCATTCATCCATGAGTCTCAACCACTTAAAAAGAAAAAATTGTCTTTGTTTATATAGACTTTAAGACCAATCTCACACTACTATTCTAAGCACTAAAGCATAGGACTACATCTGCCATTACAACTACTAACAAACAGGGATAAGGTACAAATTGGACCATCAACTTTACCCTAAGATTTATATTTGACTTTAATATTTTTTTTTAGTTCCAATCGGACATTAATCTTTGAAATTTGGATTATATTGGACTCTTTTCAAAAAAATTGTTGTAATTAAGTCTTAAAAGTCTTAAAAAATAATTGATAAAAATTAGCTAGAATAATAATGCAAATTGTTGAAATTACTTTTAAAATAAATATTTCTATGTTTTTAATTTTTAAAATTTTTTTAAATTCATAGAAATACTTTTTTATATTTTTTAAAAATTAAAAAAAATTAGAATCAAGCAATATACATTTAAGAAAAATGAGTTAAAAATTTTCTATATAGATAATAAGTTTAAATTTTTTAAAATTTTAAAATTTTTAATAAATTATTTTAGCGAATAGAAAATTTTTAATTCTTTTTTATTAAATTTATATGGCTTGATTATAAAATTTATAAATTTTAAAAAAAATTCTAGATCTATAAAAATTATTTTTAACTTTTATTAAAATTTTCAAAAAATATTAAAAAATAATTTTTATAAACTTAAAAATTTCAAAAACTTCATAAATGTATATTTTGAAATTAATTTCATTAGTAGTCATTATTATTCAAACTAATTTTTATTAATTAAAGTTAAAATTAAATTTTTCTTTGATTTTTAGATCTTAATTGTAACAATTTTTAAAGGAAGATCCAACATAATTCAATTTTCAATGATTAAGATCCAATTGGGGCAAAAAAAAATATTAAAGTCAAATATAAAGTTCAGGGTAAAGATGAGGGTCCAATTTGTACCTTAACAAATATTATACCCACTAATGGTATTAAACACCCACTAATAGCTAAGGGTGTGCACGATCCGATTCGGTTCGGTTCGGAGAACGCAATTCTTCGAAATTGCTCCATAATATCAGAGTTTTAAAAATTAAGGGTCTGTTTGGTTTTGGAAAACAAGGCCTGTTTTCTAGAAAACTTTTTGAAGAAAACTAGAAAGCGGAAGTTGTTATTAGTCATAATATTTTCTAACTTTAGAAAACTAGAAAACTATTTTTCAAAATTTTCAAATAATAAAAGGATTTAGAAAACTAATAAAAGATGTTTTCTAAATTTTTTAATTAATATTTTAATATTTACTACAACCTTCTCAACCACCATTACCACCACCACCTCCACCTTCACCACCACTGCCACCGTCGCCGCTACCTCCACCTCCACCACCATTGCCGCTGTCGCCGTTACCTCCACCTCCATCACAACCACCATCACCTCCAACATCACCACTACCTCCACCTCTACCTCCACCACCACCAACCTCCACCTCCACCACCACCATCACCACTACCTTCACCTCCACCTTCACCTCCACCACCACCACTAACACCACCTCCACTTGTACTTCCACCTCCACTACTACCACTACCACCTCCACCTCCACCTCCACCACCACCACCTCCACCTCCACCAACCTCCACCACCACCTCCACCTCCACCAACACCTCCACCTCTACCTCCATTACCACCACCATCGCCACTACCACCGCGACCATCACCACCCCCTCCACCTCTACCACCACCTCCCCATCACTATCACCACCACCACTACCTCAACCACCACCACCACCACCACCTTCATTACAGTCTCATGACTTTCAATTGAAATTGATTAAATATGCATTATTTAAATTTTTTTATAAAATAAATAATTTTAGATTAAAGATTATTATATGAATCATAATTATTATTATAATATTTAAAAATTGTTATAATAAATTTCATAAAAAAATTATAAGAATATGAAAAAATTGTGAAAGAAAAAAATAACAGACAAATTGTTTTCTGTTCTTCTATTTTCTATTTTGAAAAATGGAAAACTGAAAATAAGGAAAAGGAAAATAAAACTGGAAAAGAAAAATAGAAAATATTTTCCAAAACTAAACAGCCCTTCGGAATTGCTCCAAATTTTCGATTCGGTTCAGTTTGGAGGTTAAAATTTTTGGTTCAAAGATCAATTCTTCTCGGTTCAAATAGGTTCGGAGATCAGTTCTTCTCCAATTTGAAAATTAAATAAATATATAATTCAAATTAAACTATTAAACTACAAAGCATTTTATAATTTTATTATAAAAATTAAATAATTTTTTATAGTTTTATTTATCATTATTTTTTACTCTCAAAATTTTATTAAAATATTTATAATGCACTCTAATATACCATACAATTATTATATTTTTATGAAAATTTTATATATAATATATATATCATAAAATAATAATAACAATACCATAGCTATTAAAAAAGTATATTATATTACAATTTTATCATTGAAGGTGAATTTAAATTTTTCAAAATAAATTGTACTATAATTTTCTAAAATGCTATTTACCGATTTAATATTTATTTTTATGATTTACCATAATTTGATTGATGAGTGAAATTTTTTATTTCAAATAATTAAAATGACATTATTTTAAATTACATGTTAAATTAGTGGGTCCAATATTAATAATTGAATATAATTACTGCAACAATCTTTATAATATAATGCTATGTATATAACTCTAATTCTATTAAATTATCAGTTTTAGTTTTGATTCTTTGGTTTGGTATAATTCAGAGTGGTTCGGGATGGATCTCGGTTTGGAGATTTCAAATTTTTATATCTGTCCCAATAAAAATTTTTGAGACAGTTCGGTTCGGAGAAAGTCAAATGGTCAATGAAAATTTTTGGTTCAGTTTTTCGGACAGTTCGGGTACTCTAAGACCCATACTCAGCCCTACTAACAGCCATATTTTACATTGATGTGTAACCCCAATATTTATTAATCTCAAAAATACTCTTTTCTATGTTATTATACTGTAAAAATGGTTTAAATGCACATCCTAAGAGTACTTAAAAGCATACTCCATGTATGAGCACCAAATTTGAATCGTCCTACCCTTCATTTAAGGCTGATTTTGCTTGCTCAAAAGGTTGTTACAATCGAAGGGGTTGCTCCATGCCTTATTTCTAAACATGAAAAGAAATTTTGAATACTTGTTAATAGGAATTAGTAGTAATAATAAACAAATAAATCAAGACTTTGGTAATAATACAGTATTTTGTAATTATAAAGAATCACATAATAATCATAGTATAGAAGGTAATCCTATAGAAAATTTAATAATAGATATGATAACTAATTTAGAAAATTGTTTATATAATAAATTAATAGCACTACAAGAAAATAAGAAAAGTTTAGAAAAAATTACTACAGTTCTTAGAAAAATAGTCAACAATATAGAATTGAACTTTTAGTAAAAGAAATTCTAACTATTAGTTTATCATGAGTTCTACAATAGATAAAATTTTAGATAATATATGCATATTAGATTGGAGTAGACTTTCAAATATGACAACATTAAAAACTGAAATAGAAAAAACTATAGATGTAGAAAAAGAAACTCAAGAATTTTTAGAAAGTCAAGAAATGACAGAAATTTTAAATATGGTAGAATATAATAGTAAAATAATGGTACTAACAATGTTAAAAGATATTGTAGAAACTATTATTAATCTAGGAAACTTAGACCCATAAAATGAATAATCAAGATGTAGAAGAATATTCATTTAATTCCAAAGAATGCCTAAAATTAGCAAAAATATATAAGAAAATAAGTAAAGAAAGTAAAATTTGGGTTATCCAACATGATAATACACACCCTAGTTATGAACATGTTAGAAAAGAGCATTGGAAAAATATACAAATGTATATTAAACTTAATAAATTGGCTAGAACAAGGAAATAATGGAAAATTTAACACAAAATTTTGATAAATTAGTAAAGAAATTATATACTAAAGAAGAAATTTTATCTTTAGCAAATAAACATGCAGATATGTGTAGAGAAGATATAAAATAGATTTGGGAACATGACAATAATCATGATATGAATAGAATAATAAAAAATAGATTAAATAACAATATTAAAATGACTTATAGATATGAAAAGATTATTAAAGAAATTAATCAGTGACTTTAGAAGAATCATCTATTTATAAAACAACATTAGACAATGCTAGGATTTATGATGAAGAATCTGCAGGAGTAGCAGTACCTATAGGATTATAAAAAATACAACAATTATTAGTAAGACGAAATAACACTAATTTTGATATAAATTATTTATATTATAATAATATTAGAGAACATATAGAAGAAGTTAGAGAAAAAATTATAGAAGTAAAAAATATAGCAACTATGAATCCTAAAATATTACAAGTAATTAATAGAAAAAGAGAAAAATCAGTAGAAATTGAATATAATAATGAAGAATGGAATAAAATTGGAATATTTAGTACAGAAACTAATTCTGAGGAAATATTAGAATTAATTAATAATTTAGAAACAACTACCTTAGAAGAACAAATAAATACTGTGGAAATAACTGGATCTTCTTGTGGTGAAGATTCAGATATAGAGGAAGAAATATTAATGAATGAAATAAAATTTCAACCATCAGCATTCATTGCACCAATAAAATATCCAACCGTAGGAGAAGATGTTGGATCTTCAAATAGACATGAAACAATAGAAAATCCAAATTATAAAGGAGAACTATATTGGTTAAAAAGAACATGTGACAATATGGCAGAAGAAATAAAAAATAATAGGAAGAGATTTAGAAGTTCCAAAAGCAAAATTATTATTATAACAAACATTATTAGGAATTCTAGCTAATTGGTTTGATTAATTACCAGAAGCTGAAAAAGCAAGAATAGAAAATGCAACTACAAATATAGAATTAGTAAGAGAATATGAAAAATTATTATTAAAATATTTTACATATAAAGAAGTAATAATTTCATAAAATACCTGTAAAGAATATTTAGCCAAATTACAAATATGTGACATAAATTATTTTAAAGAGTATGCATGTAAATTTGAAGAATATTATATAAAAGCAAAAATAGACCCAACAGATAGAGTATATTTAAATTTATTATTTCATAAATTACCAACACCATGGGGAAATAAAATTTCACAAAAATATGCTGATTTAAATGTAACTGAAGATTTTTTAGGAATAAGGATTGCTTTTGCACAATGTTATTTAGAAACAGAGTGCAAGTCATTAACTGAATATAGACTAATGTATAAACAAACTAAAAATAAACAAAATTTGAATTGTAAAAAATTTCCCTTAGTACCCAATTATGGATGTGAACCATATAGACATAAGAAACATAAATATAAAAAGAAATGGAAGAAATATTTTAAGAAATATAGAAAACCATATTATAGTAAGAAAAGAAAATATAAAAAGAAATATAAAAGAAAATTAAATAAATCATAATGTAAATGTTATATTTGTAGACAAAAGGGACATTTTGCAAATGAATGCCCAAATAAGAAAAATAAAAAAGTAGAAGGATATATAGTAATCCCAGAACTTTCAGAAATAAGTGAGAATGAAACAATATATGAAATAACTTCTAATGGATCATCAAAATCTTATTAAACAAGAAAATAGTGATATAGGAAGGAATTATATAGAACAATAATTTGAAAGAGAAAAATATTTAGAATTAATAAATTATGAATCCAATATTAGTATAAAAGAGATTTTTGAAAAAACAACAACCATATAATAATTTTAAAATGATATTTAAAAATCTAATTTTTAAAAGAGAAAGAAAATAATATTTTGTAGGAAAAGTAACCAAAGAAGCAATTGATGTAGTTGACATAGAAGGAAATACTATGATATCAATTCTTAATAAAGATATGATAGAAAGAGAATTAAGGAAAATACCAGAAAAAGAAAGATATCAATATAAAAATTTACAACCTCATGTTAATTCACCTCTTAGCCTAGTTATAACAGATGATAGAATGAGACATAGTTTAAAAGATAATATAATAGGAGAATTAGATACAAATTTATGTTATAATAAAGTTGTTATAAACATATTTCCAAACTTCAGCCTTAGCCTTAGAGATGAAAATATAGACAAAGCATTAAGAGTATATTATAAACTTTTTAGAGTAAAAGCACCTCTAGGAAGCAAGTTAATTAGTATAAAATAAAAATTTTATATGCATTTACTACTAAACATGAAATTTATAATAATAAAATATTAATAAGTTATGAAATACCACTAATATTTAAAGATTTAATAGAATATAGACCTAGAGAAATAACTAATATTTACAATTATCCTGAAAATTATACTATAGAATTTGACAATACTGAAGAATTAGGAAAACTTAAGAAAAATAAAAATATACATAAAAATTATAATGAGTTACAAAGATCATTAACAATAGGAAGAAATAGTTTATCAGATGTCCCTAGTAGTAGTAGTCAAATAATATTAAAGAATCATGTTGTAGACATCATATTAAAAAGACAAGACCACCAAATGAATATAAAATCAAAAATAAAAAATAAGAAATTACCAATATTAATAGATACAGGATCATGTGCTTCTCATATACATGAATCATTATTAGACTCAGAAGATGAAATACAAATTTTAAGAGAACCTTATACACAAATATATCAAAATGAGTATACACTTTATGAATCAGTAATTATAACCTTTTATTTAGATCAAATAAAAATACCTTCAAAACTACACAAAATGCAACACAATGAAATAGCAAAAGTATTATTAGGAATAAACTTTTTAGAATCTGTAAAACCTTTTGCAATAACATCCACACATATAAATATAACATATGAAGGAAAGAAAATTTCAATACTGATATCCCAAAAGAAACCTTACAATTAATTTTACAAGCTTTATATTAGTCAAATTAAATAATAAAATGACTTTAACATTAGTAGACACAGGATCTTAAATTACTTTAGGAAAAACAGAATTAGTAAAACATTGGACAAATTTGAAAATTCCTTTTAAATTATCTGGAATAGGAAAAACTACCTATATTATTAATAGAGTAGCAACAAACACACCCACTGAAATAGCAACAAAAATATTAAAAATACCCTTATTATTTGAATTTAATTATAAATATCCCTTAATATTAGGAAAATCATTCTTTGATATTCATAGTCCTTAGTGCATTTATCCTCGGTATTATGAATTTCATACAATATGTGGTCATAAAATGAAAATATAAAGACTAACTAGCTCTCAATTGCGCTTCTGAATGCATGGTGGGGTCCATACAATAGAACAAAAAAATAAAAAGAAAATAAAAATAATATTATAGAAATTACAATTTTAAACTTAAACTGTGGAATAGAAGTATACCAAACACAAATAGAATAATAGAATAATAGAAAAAATAAATAATTTAGAAGAAGAAAACCCCTTAAAAAATGGGAAAAACACAGAACAATTATACCAATAAGAATTAAGGAAGAAAATAAAAATAAAATTATTAAAGGAAAACAAATAAAAACAACAACAATAACATTAAAAGAATATGAAATTCATATCCAAGAAATGTTAGAAAAAGGATTTTGTAGCCCCTCTACTAGTTAATATACTTGTAGTGCCTTTATAGAAAATAAACACTCTGAACAAAAAAGCGAAAAAAAACTAGATTAGTCATAAATTATAAACCACTTAATAATCTACGTAATAGATTTTCTTATCCAATACCAAATAAACATGTATTATTTAGAAAATTATAAAATAAAAATTATTTTTCCATTTTTTATTTAAAATCAGGATTTTATCATTGTAGACTAGAAGAAAAAGATAAAATTGGGCAGCATTTATCACACCTCAAGGATTATATGAAATGAATGTTTTACCATTTGGATATTTAAATAGTCCTGCTGAATTTCAGAAATTTACTAATAAAATGATGGAACCATTAAAAGACGTTGTTTTAGTATATATTGATGATATTTTAATATTTTCAAGCTCACTAGAAGAACATTTTAGACACATATTGATTTTTGCATAAAGATGTGAAGAAAAATGATTAGTTTTAGGAAAAAAGAAAAGTAAGATAGCCAAAACAGAAATAGAATTTTTAGGATCAATAATTAGTAATAAAGGAATTAAATTGCAACCTCATATAGCCCAGAAATTATTAGAATTTTCTGAAAAAATAACAGAAAAGAGAATTACAATCATTATTAGGATTACTAAATGTATGTAGAGAATATATTCTAAATTTATCTTATATTTTGACCAGTTTTAATAAAAAATTAAAAAAGAATTAAAAGTTAGATTGGACAGAAAAAGATGAATTATTAGTAAAAAAGATTAAAAAAAATTGTAGAAAAATTTTACCCTTATCACTTGCCCAGAGCCTTTGCGGATGAGTTACAGACTCTGGCTGATAAACATTTCTAGAGGCGATAGGTCAGTAGAGGAGTACACCAGAGAGTTTCTTATCGGTATGCTGAGGACTTGATGAGAGACTAGTATTTCGTAGTCATAACCTATGTTACTGGTTTGGGTTCTGCGTTCGCTGGGATGCTGACTACAGGCCTGACTCTTAAGTCTCTGATAAAGTTGGCCAAGGAGATAGAGCTCAGATTGATCAAGCAATAAGCTATGCCTAATTTTTATCAGTTGGGAGGTGTTATGGTAGGAGGATTTTAGAGCACTCTGTACACTACATTTCAGATTGGCTCTAGTAGTCAATAGAGAGGATTTGCTCAGTAGGGCCAAAGACCTCAGCAGAGAGCTCACAAGAGTAACAGGCATGGTCACAGTGGAACTCGCAAACCAGTTAGATTTGGTTCTAGTGCTACCAACAGTAGCAGCGGCCAGAGTTCCGGTTATGGCAACACGGGATCTGCAGCCAGTGCTTGCCAGATGTGCAGGAGTGTTACATGGCTCCGGAGGCATGTTTTTTATGCGGGCAAACGGGTAATTTTTCTAGAGCATGCCCTTATTCTAGTTATCAACAGTAGTTTCTACAGTATTCCACTACCAGTGCAGCTCTCGCACCTTATCAGCTGCCACCAGCTCAGTATCAAAGTACCTCACCATTTGTGGCCCAGTAAGGGCGAGGCAGAGGAGGCAGAGGTAGTGTGAGAGGCTTTGGTCAGGCTTCCACCAGCAACCAGGGAGGCAGAGGACAAGCCAGAGTCTTCACTCTTAATCAGCAGGATGCTCAGGCATCCAATGTCGTTGTCGCAGGTACACTCCCGGTATGTTTCTTTGATGCTAGAGTCTTGCTTGATCCGGGTGCTACTCATTCTTTCGTGTCTCCTATTTTTGCGTCAAAGTCGGGTTAGTAAGCTGTGAGGATGGTAGTTCCTTTATCGGTTTCCATACCTCTAAGTGACTCATTGGACATCGATGTTGTGTTTCCTAGGTGTTTGGTGTTGGTAGAAGGAAGAGAATTGTAAGTGGACTTGGTGTTACTGGATGTGATGGATTTCGATGTGATCCTTGGAATGGATTAGCTGTCTTAGCACTATGCCACTGTTGATTGTCAGAGTAAAGAGGTGACTTTTAGAATTTTGAATGATGAAGAATTTAAGTTTGTGGGTGACAAGAGTTCAGCACCTCAGAATCCTATCTCTGCCATCACGGCTAGGAAGATGCTAAGGAAAGGATGTCAGGGATACTTAGCATTAGTCAGGGATACTACAGTGGAGAAGACATCCATCTCAGATGTTCCAATAGCATGTGAGTTTCTGGATGTCTTTCCTAATGAGTTGCCAGGTTTACCACCTCACAGGGAGATGAATTCTACATTGATGTGGTTCTAGACATAACTCCTATCTCGATGCCACCTTATAGGATGGCTTCTGCAGAGTTGAAAGAGTTAAAGGAGCAGTTGCAAGATTTACTGGACAAGGATTTCATTAGACCCAGTATTTCTCCTTGGGGTGCACCGGTCCTGTTTGTGAAGAAGAAAGACGGTACACTTAGACTATGCATTGATTATAGAGAGCTGAATAAGGTGACAATTAAGAACAAGTATCCTCTTTCGAGGATAGATGATTTGTTCGATCAGCTTCAGGGTGAATAGTTCTTCTCTAAGATTGACTTGAGGTTGGGTTATCATCATTTATGGATCAGTGAAGTCGACATTCCTAAAACAGCATTCCATACTAGATATGGCCACTATGAGTTTCTGGTGATGTCCTTCGGGTTAACTAATGCACCAGTTGTTTTCATGGATATGATGAACATAGTGTTCAGACCATTTATGGATTAGTTTGTATATACTTGTGTATTCAAAGAGTATGGAAGAGCACGTATATCACTAGAGGACAGTGCTACAGACACTAAGAGAATATCAGTTTTATGCTAAATTCTCGAAGTGTGATTTTTAGTTGGAGAGTGTAGCATTCATTGGACATGTATTGTCTAAGGATGGTATTCAAGTTGATCCAAAGAAGATTGAGGCAGTATCTGAGTGGCCTAGACAGACAACAGTCATTAAGATTCAAAGTTTCTTGGGTTTGGCAGGGTACTATAGGCAATTTGTTCAGGATTTCTTGAGTATTGCAACTTATAACCCGCCTAACTCAGAAGAATCTGAAGTTTGTGTGGTCAAAAGCTTGTGAGAACAGTTTTCAGCTTCTGAAGGAGAAATTGACCACAACTCTAGTATTAACTTTGCCAAATGGAGAGGATAAGTTCACTGTGTATTGTGATGCTTCTAGAGTTAGCCTAGGTTATATGTTGATGCATAATGGTAGGATAATATCTTATGCTTCCAAACAATTAAAGAAGCATCAACAGAATTATCCTACTCACGACCTAGAGATGGCTGCAGTGATCTTTGCTCTTAAGATCTAGAGACATTATTTATACGGGGTAACTTATGAGATTTACACTGATAACAAGAGTTTGAAGTATATCTTCTAGCAGAGAGATATGAACTTGAGGCAAAGGAGATGGTTGGAACTTTTGAAGGATTATGACTATGATATTTTATACCATCCAGGCAAGGCTAATGTGGTAACAGATGCCTTGAGTAGAAAGTCCTTGGGTAGTCTTGCTCACATTAGTGTGGAGAGAAGACCTTTGATCCAAGAGATGCATCAGTTAGTGGATCAAGGATTGATGATGAAAATAAGCAGATCAGGTGGATTGCTAGCTCAGTTTAAAATTAGATCAATATTGAGGGATAGGATCAAGGCAGCTCAAAGCTGAGATCCTGTTCTGGTAGAGCTTGTAGAGAAGATTCGTGAAGGGAAATTCACTGATTTTAACCTTGATGATGAAGGTGTTTTATGGATCAGTGGACGATTATGTATTCTTAATGTGGATAATTTGAGAGAGGAGATCCTAGAAGAAGCTCATTATACAGCCTACAGTGTACATCCAGATGCTACTAAGATGTACCAGAGCATAAAGGATCTTTACTAGTAGGATGGAATGAAGAAGGATGTAGCTGATTTGTCTCTAAGTGTTTAACTTGTCAACAAGTAAAAGCTGAGCATCAGAAGCCTTTTGGGAAGCTTCAGCCTCTTCTGATTCTTGAGTGGAAATGGGAGAGAGTCACTATGGATTATATGAAAGGGTTGCCTCATTCAAGAAATGGATATGATTCCATTTGGGTGATAGTGGATAGGCTAACCAAATCAGCTCATTTTCTGCCAGTTAAAGCTACTTATCTTATGGCTAAATTGGCTAGATTGTACGACAAACATATTGTTTGCCTTCATGGAGTGTCTGTTTCCATTATTTTTTATAGAGGTTTTGTATTTACCTCTCAATTTTGGCAGAAGTTACAGGAAGCAATGGGCACTAGACTTGATTTTAGTACTGCTTTTCACCCTCAGACATATGGTTAATATGAGAGGATGATCTAGACACTTGAGGATATGTTGAGAATGTGTGTAATGGATCTTAGAGGCAGTTGGGATGATCATCTACCATTGGTAGAGTTTACTTATAATAACAGCTACCATAGCAGTATTGAGATGGCACTCATGAAGCTTTGTATGAAAGGAAGTGCAGGACTCCTCTGTGTTGGGATGAGATTGGGGAAAAAGAGTTAACTGGACCATAAATTATCTAGGATGCATCTAAGAAAGTCACTTTAATCAAAAGGAGATTGGAAATAACAACTAGCAAATAGAAGAGCTATGCAGATCCGAAGCGCAAAGATGTGGAATTTCAGGTTGAGGACTATGTATTTTTGAAGGTGTCACCTATAAAGGGTGTTATGAGATTTGACAAGAAAGGAAAGTTAGCACCGAGATACATAGGGCCTTTCGAGATTTTGGAGAGAGTTGATATAGTTGCCTATTGGTTGGCTTTGCCTCCGAATTTGTCACAAGTGCATCCAGTGTTCCACATTTCTATACTCAGGAAGTATATTTAGATCCTTCGCACGTGTTGCAGCCTCAAAGTATGGAAGTGAATGAAGATTTGATGTACGAGGAAGAATTAGTTGCGATTGTTGATTATCAAGTTCGCTAGTTGCATTCGAAGCAGATTCCAATGGTCAAAGTGTTATGGAGGAACAACAATGTGAAGGAGCATACGTGGGAGACTGAGGCTGAGATGCGGGTGGCTTACCCTTACCTTTTTTCTTGATGAATTTTTGTTTTCAGTTCTTTATTTAAAATTCGAGGATGAAATTTTGTAAAGGGGGAAGATTGTTATAACCTGAAATTTTCACAAATTATAAAATTAAAATTTAGGATTTTCAGTGTTAATAAATATTTTTATTAATTTTGATATTTGATTATTAGTGAAATTTAATTTAAATTTCGGTGTTGAATATTATTTTAATATTACTAATATTATTTTTAATTATGTACATTATTGACTTAGTGTATTTTAATACACTTTTAAAAAAAATTTTAAGTGTGTAAATTATTTTTAATTTTTGTCTATTATAAAAAAAACACACACAAAGCAAATTTTTTTTTTCTTCTTCTTCTTCTTCTTCTTCCACCATTTTTTTGTCCGGCCACCACCACCCCTACCAACGACCACCAACCACCACCAACGACCACCAGCCACCACCTGAAGCCCAGCAGCCCTCCTTCCACCAGCCGACCACCATTAGCTGTCCTTTTTCTTCTTTTTTCTTCTTTGGCCGGATTCTTCTCTTCCTCACCGGCGCCATTTTCGGCCACCTCAGCCGACGAGGTTGGTCTCTTTTGAAAGCTCATCCTCCGGGATCCTCAAATCTTGAAACCATTTTGAGTTTCAACTCTGGTAACTACTCTGTTTGTTAATAATTCGATTTTTAATATTTTGAGGTTTTTGTTAATTTGAGCTTGAATTTGATTTTATTTGAGATAATTGCTTTAGGATTGATTGTTTTAGATATTGTGAGCTATCTAAATATGATTTTTATTTATTTTTCTAAAAATCTTGAATTTTTCTGGGTTTGGGTTACTGTTCACGGCACTGTTCTAGACAGTCCCGGGTCGAAAATTTTTTATATTTATAATAAATTTTTTGTTGTATTTTGAGCAAACTTTGTGAAGAAAATTTATTGAAATTATGTGTCAAATTTTTATTATGAATTTTCGAAGGTTTATGTGAAAAATGAATTTTTGAAAAAATTAGTATAAATGAGTAATTTTTATATTTTAGTTGAGATTATTATTAATTATTATGTTTTGGATAGTTTTTGAATGATGAATAGTATTAAAATAATTTTTATGAATAATTTTATATTTTTAGCTAATTATTAGTAAATTCCGGGAAATTGTTGAAATTTAGTAAATTAATTGATTTTAATTGAAATTGTTGTTAATTATTCGGTTTTTGACTATTTTTTATTAATAAAGGTATGAAAAATAATTTTTATAGTTATTTTCAATTAATTGTTAATTAGTGCTAATTTTGGAAAAATATATATGAAAAATATACTTATTTATTATTTTTAAGCTAAATGAGTATTTTATTATTTTTATGATATTAACAAGTGATTTTAATAATTATTTACAATTTATACTAATTTAATTGTAAAATGGAATTTTATTCCATTTATGAATTTTATTAGCAAAATATTATTAAAAACTAGAATTTTATCAGTTATTTGGAAAATAAATGTTTTTAATATTTTTATGAAATATTTTGGTGATTTGAGAAATTATTATATTATTTGATTGATTGTGAATTTTTTGGTTCTTGATTGGACAATGATTGTAGTTCGGGGCCCAACCTGAGAAGTTGAATTGTGAATCTTTTAGAAGTGTATTTTCGTGCAGGATCGGCTCTACTTTTAGTAGAGAGATATCCGTTTTACAAAGGAGACTATTTCGAATTTTTGATAGATTTCTCGTAAAATGTAACATCGGGTCGGCCTTAATTTTGAGTCTTAGTCGAGTCGGGTCTTAGATCGAGTCGTTCTTTAGAAATCTCTGGAGTATAAAATTAAGAATTTATTTCTAATTATTTATTTATTATTATTTTCTTTTAGTTGCATCACGAGCTAGGGCTTCTGGATCGGACCAGCCGAACCAAAGTAGAGGAGCACACACCTGTGAGTTTTTATTATATGTATGCATAGCATGTAGAAATATATTATTGGCATCCATGTTTTAAATAAATGCAAATTTCAATATGCTATATTGTAGTCATTTTAATTATTGTTATTATAGCATTATTATATATATGTGTTTTGTAATATATAAATGCCATAATTATTTTCGTATTTTAGATGTCGTGCATATTATATATAATTTCAATACTTCATTTAATATGAATTATTTATTTATTTGGAATAAAATATTTTTGGAGGATAGTCGTAAAACGTGCCACCTATTGGCTTACACTAGGACTATTGCGCAATAGTACGTTAGATGCTAGGAAAGGATTTATTGATTAATGATTAAATATTATATTGATAATTTTGGTTGAGAAGCGTGACTGTTGTAGCTCGGTTGTCTTAGTGTCTCGGGGCCAGTCATGCCGGCAGTGAGACTACATGAGCAAGGTTGACTCAGTGTCTCGGGGCCAGTCTGAAGCGGATAGAATTGTATGCCCTAGTCTCTAGGACTTAGATAGAGCAAGTATGGTGTCGAACACTAGGAATGTTGTATTTTATATTAACCAAATAAATAATAAGATGGATAGGCAATATATTAATAATGGAAGTTGTTGAATTATTCTAACTATTCTAATTAACTACTAATACACTAATTATTCTAAATATCAAAGTAAAGTTGGTTTATTAGAACTACAATTCTGAATTAATCAATGAATCATAACAAAGAATGAATACATGCAATGATTGGAGAATATGGCCTAAAATCCTTAAGTGCAACCGTCGTTGATCAAATAAGGACATTTCCATCTAGAGTCTATAAGTACTTTCGTATCATTATAGAGATAAACAAAAACCATAAAGTTCCATGCCAATTCTTTAATCCCTCAAAGTGGATTTCTTGTTTCCAAGTATTTTCCTATCCTTTAAGTGAATTCAATTGTTTTTCCACCAAATTACCCCAACTTTCGTTGTGAATAATTTGACTAACACATCATATATGGTGATCAAGCATATATAATTCAATTAAACACTCAATTAAAATCAAATCATTCATGTAC
>CATIWM010609944.1:0-12527 GCA_949671775.1 Mallotus repandus | reverse complement strand
AAATTTTATCTCTTTTTATTTATTTTTATTTTTCCTTTTTTTCTATTTTCAATTTTTTTCTTATTTCTTATTTTTATTTTTAGTCTTGGTTTTGGGTATATATATATATATATATTAGTTTGATACTATTTTTTCAACAATAAATACTTACTCAAATTATCATATTCAGACACCGTTTTAAGTTTCATATATTGTTTTGAGTTTCAAATACTAGTTTCAGATACGAATAATATTTAGAAAATACGCTAATTTTAATTGTATCATATACAAATAATATTAAAAAAAAAATACTATATTTATAAGTTTGAGATATCGTTTTTAATTTTCAAATATTGTTTTGAGTTTACGATACTGTTTTGAGTTTCAGATACTGTTTTGAGTTTCAGATATGAATAATATTAAAAAAATATGCTATTTTAATTGTATCATATACAAATAATATTCAAAAAATGTATTGTATTTGTGAGTTTGAGATACTATTTTTAATTTTCAGATATTGTTTTGAGTTTGCAATACTGTTTTGAGTTTCAGATATGAATAATATTCAAAAAATATACTATTTTAATTGTATCATATACAAATAATATTAAAAAAATACTGTATTTATGAGTTTGAGACACTGTATTAAAAAAATATACTATTTTGAGTTTCAGATATTGTTTTGAGCTTCAAATTCTTATTATATTCGGATAATATACTATTTAGATTGTATCATGTATGAATAACATTCAAATAATATACTATTTTTAAGTATTATTCTTATTACTTTGTAAGCTTATTGTGCAACAAAAATTTTAATTAATAAATTTTGTTAATTTTTAACACAATTGGACAATGCAGACCCAACTTTTAATCATTTAACAAAAAAATATTTCCTTTTTCTATTAATTTAGAATCTTTAACTTGTAAATCAAAGAAGCCTTCTTTATTTGTTCAAAAAAAAAAAAAATAGACCACTAAGGATACACAAAATTTTCAAAGAAAGAAAATCTTCAATTAAATTATCAACAAATAAAAAAGCACTAATTACCTTGACAATTCCATGAACATATATATAAATCATATGTACAAGAATCATGGAAAAAATTGATTCCAAATATGAAACAAAAAAATGAAAAAAAAAAGAAGAAGAAAAGGAACATGAAAATTCTCAACATTCTAAATTTTCAACATATTTCATAAATCTTATAGTTCCCAAAAGAAATGCCAAATAAAACTAATCACCATGCTAACAAATCAAACATAATTCAATTTATATTTTCAAAACCCAACAAAACAAATAAATAGCACTTTACAAAGTGCAGTATCTAAATAAAATATCAAAATTGGTAAACGTAGTCTTCAATGCATCCTTGTATATGATCTGCGAAATAAAAAACCACTTCCCAAAAAGTTAAAAATCAAACAAATCTTCAAGCATGCATTTTAACAAATAGTTAACAGACAATGGATCTCACATCAAGTTTATCCTGAAACCCATGGTCAGAAACACGTGGTGAAGAATCCTTTCCTCTTGTTCAAATCACCATCTAGACAGTACTCATGCATGACCCACTTAGTCTTCTCACCTCTAGGAGCTCTACCCTTGTAGAAAACGAGCGTCTTTTTCATGCCGAGCAAAGCACCACTTGAGGCACTGTACAATTATATCAAGTACACGCGGATTAGTGAGGTAGAGCTCCTTCCTCTTGTTGTTTTGGGATCTCTTTTGTAGGTCTTCAAGTGCAAGTTTTTGGAGGAATTATAGCTGGAAGAGATTGTTAAACTGAGGGAAGAAGACGTTGGTTGAATTAAGAATACGTTGAGTGAAAAAAAAAAGGCACGCGTGTAATTGTTTAAAAAGTTAGGACACACGTGTAATTTATTGATAACATGGGGTAATGTGATGTAAATGGTCTTTTTTTTTTTGGCATTTATGTAAACATCCCTTTTATGAATCCTAATAATTCCAAGCTTTTGTGCATCATGCCACCATCAATTTGGTCCATTGCTTAAGTTATGATTCCACCTTCTTACAATAGACTTTGACATATGTTCAGCTGAAAACATTTTCAATTATCATCTTTCACTCTTCAAATGAGTATTGATTGATAGATTAGAATTGATTTTATTGATCATTCAGTTGATTTAAGTGAAAAAAATGATTTTCTTTATTTACAATTTTAAATTCAAATTTTATATATATAGAAAATAATTGCTAAAGAATTTTATTTTTTTAATAAATTTACCTAACTCTAACTTTAAAATTATGGGAGTCCTTATAATTATCAAATACTAGAAATATTAAATAAAAAAACTAGTTCGTATTAATGATAGGATTAGTTACAAAAATACAAAGTTGTTATTCAGTTATTGTTTGTTGTATATTGTTTATCATTGTACTTATCACTGCTTTGTACACCAATATATTTAAAACATTAATACAGAATACACACTTTTGCCTTGCCAATTACATTCTAAACTTGGTATGAAAGTGTGAAGCAAATATGACTACCAACTTATCATTGTCTTCTTCTACATCTTCTTCTTCTTCCTCAAACCCATCAACTCAGCTTCCTACCCTTCTCCCACCTTTTTCAGCTTCAACCTCAACAGCTCCTACTCACCTCCAACAATCTTTCTCTATCAAACTGAATGCTAAAAATTATATTCCATGGAAGTTACAGTTTCAACCATTGCTCAATTTTTACAATCTTCATGGCGTAGGAATGGACAAAAAAATCAAATTAAACACACAGGACATAGTATTATTCCAATCCCAAACAAAAAATTGCTTCTTTCAAATGTATTACATGTACCATATGTCACCAAACCTTTATTTTCTGTCAAGCAATTTTGCACTGATAATAATTGTTTTTTTGAGTTTCATCCTAACAATTTTTTTATTAAGGATCGACAGACCAAGTATACTCTACTCCAAGGTTCGAGTGAATTGGGGCTTTACAAGCTGCAAACTATAAGCAAAATGTTCTCACCTTGCATTCCTGCTTATTTGGCTTATTTGGAGACATGGCACCAACGTCTGGGTAACCCTCATTCTACCATTGTTCATCATCTTGTTAGACAGTTTTAGATATGTTTCATTAAATAATTTCCATGCCTATTTTTAAGGCAAATTACATGGTTTGACTTTAAATTCTATGGATCATTATAGTTCTCATCCTTTAGAGTCAGTTCATTCAGATGTCTAGGGACTTGCTCCTGTAAATTCATCAAATGGAGACATATTTTTTGTCATTTTTATTGATGATTTTAGTTTGTTTACATGGTTATATTCCATTAAAAATAGAAGTGAGGTTCATGGTGTCTTCCTTAAATTCTAAGCTTATGCTGAAAAGCAATTCAATTGTAAAATTAAAACCTTTAATTTTGACTAGGGAGGTGACTATCACCCATTATTTGCTCATTTTCAAAACACTGGAATTTTACATCGTTTGTCTTGCCCGCACACTCATGAACAAAAACACTGCTGAAAGGAAAATAAGATATATTGTTGATATTGAGCTTACTTTACTAGGACATTCCCATACACCTTTTAAATATTGGCATTTTGCTTTTGAAATAACAATTTTTTTAATCAATCATATGCCTAGTTAATCACTGCAAAATAAAAATCCTTTTGAGCTTTTATATAAAAAATCACAAGATTATAATTTTCTACGTGTTTTTGGACGTGTTGTTTATCCCTTGTTGAGACCTTATAATGTCTATAAATTCTTATATAGAACAGTCCAGTGTGTTTTTCTTGGGTATTCACCTCACTATATAGGTTATAGGTGTCTTAATAAAGATACAGGAAGGATTTATTTTGAAAGACATGTTAAGTTTGATCAAAATACCTTCCCATTTAAAAATCATTCTCCAACTGAACCCACCCAACAGTTCGATTCGGTGTCAATTCCTTGCTTGCAAATTCAACTACCGTTGCCTTAATTCACTAGCTCCAAGGATTTCTATTCAGGTATGTCTTCTCACTCTTCCTCATCCTTTGTGACTCCTTCTCAATCTCAAACACCTATTCCTTCCTCACCATCTAATTCCTTCTCTTCAACAACTAATTCATCATTATCACCATCTGTCATATCCAAACAGCCTACTACACCTCTTTCTTATCATCGTCAATAACTTTTTAATTTTGATGGATTAAAATTATTTGGTGATTTATCCCCACCAACCAAACCGAATCCACTTGACCCTAAACCTCGAACACCACCACGTACTCATCCAATGACTTTACGTCCTTTTATTATGGCCAATAATTGGAAATATGCTTTAATAGCAACCAGTGCTCTAGAAACTAAACCCACAAGTTACGCATAAAGCAGTAAATCTCAACAATGGCGTTATGCCATGTCTTGTGAAATGTAAGCCCTTCATCATACACACACATGGGATCTTATTCCCAAACCTTCACAAACAAATGTTATTGGAAATCGTTGGGTGTATAAGATTAAAAGGCATGCTAATGGTTCTATTGAGCACTACAAGGCTCGTTTGGTAGCCAAGGGGTATACATAGGAACATGAAATTAATTATACAAAGACTTTTAGTCCAATTATCAGGCCTATAACAATTTTGGTTGTTTTATCAATTGCCATTTCCAATAATTGGGCAATTCACCAACTTGATGTGAGCAACGCTTTTCTTCATGGTGAACTCAAAGAGAATCTATATATGGTCCAACCATAGGGCTTAATTGATCCAAAGTATCTAGACTATATTTGCAAGCTTCGAAAATTAATCTATGGATTAAAATAGGCTCCTCGCGCTTGGTTTCACAGGTTAAGTGGTTTTCTTATTAGCATTGGTTTTAAGGGCTCCACTGCTGATTCATTATTATTTATTTATCATCATGGTCAGATTACTTACTTTTTGCTCATTTATGTTGATGACATCATCTTAACGGGCAGTCACTCTTACTTTTTACATGAAGTTCTAAATCAGCTATCCACAGTTTTTTCTCTACGTGATCTTGGAGACTTGAATTACTTTTTAGACATTCAAGTTTTTTGCAATTCAATTGGCCTCTTGTTATCACAAGAAAAATATGTTGCTAGTTTGTTACAAACAATGGGCATGAGTACATGTAAGCCTCTTTCCACTCCCATGGTCACCCGTGTACTTCTCCACAAAGATGATTCTGCGCCCTTGTCTCTTTCGGATTCAACGAAATTCAGACAATGTTGTGGCTCATTGTAATACATTACATTCACTAGGCCTGATCTTACATTTGCGGTCAATAAATTAACACAGTTCATGCACTCCCCAACACAACAGCATCTTGAAGCTCTAAAACCGGTACTTCGGTATTTACAAGGCACTAAAGCTCATGGTCTCTTGCTCAAAGCCACTTCCAACAATGATTTAGTTGCCTTTGTAGATGCTGACTGGGCTGGCAGCATAGATGATCGAAAATCAACTGGTGGGCGTGTCATTTACTTAGGTCAAAATTTAATCGGTTGGCATTCAAAGAAACAACAAACAGTAGCCCGGTGTTCCACATAATCGGAATTCAAGGCTATTGCCAATACAAACGTCGAACTTCGATGGCATACTCATCTCTTGCGAGAGCTCGTAGTTCCACTTCTTCATTCTCCTCACATTTGGTGCGATAACTTGGGTGTGGTTTTCATCTCCACAAATGCAGCATTTACAGCAAGAACTTGCCATGTTGAGGTGGATTACCACTTTGTCAACAAGAACAACCAAGCAATGAACGGTTAGTTCAGTGTCTTCCAAAGATCAGCTTGCAGACATAATGACAAAGCCATTGCTCAAGCCTAATTTTATACATATTCTTGATAAGCTTCGGCTTCGATCATCAAAGCCTTCAGCTTAAGGGGGTATTAATTATAGGATTAGTTATTCAAAAATATAAAGTTGTTATTTAATTATTGTTTGTCGTATATTGTTTATCATTGTACTTACCACTTCTTTGTACACCTATTTAAAATATTAATACAGAATGCACACTTTTACCTTGCCAATTACATTCTGAATTGTTTGATTCATATTTTCATTTATAGAAATTATAAAGATTTCAGGTCTATATTTTTGTTACCATCATTCATTAATTTATTATATTTATGATGAACAATGAGCTCCAATAAAGTTTTTTTGTGTAGTTTAATGGTCAAGATGTGTGACATATATAGGTTGAGGATGTAAATTCAAACCTCTATCCTCATGCATTATCTCCCAATGAGATATGAAAATAGACACCAAATAAAAAAAAAAAAAAGGCTCCAATAAACCAATAACTATTTTTGGTTGTAGATTCTATTTGTAGCCATGTGTAGATGAATTTGGACATCATAATATATATGAATATATATATATATATATATATATATTTGAAACTGCTTTAATTTCTAGTTTAATTAGCATATGATTTTGATGAAGGATTATTTAGTATACATAGGCTTTAAAAATACAAGAAAGGGCTTTGTCCATGAAACTAATTAATTTTATTGATGAAGCTTGAAAAATGAATAAACTTGCTTATAGATAATATCCTTAGCATTGACTCCCATAATGAAATCAGCATGAGCATATTCTTCAATATACTGAACAGTAAGCATGTCAACATCATGGAACTTGAGGCTATCAAGCAATCGCTGAACATCTCCAACATCAGATAGAGCATCCTTTCCGCCATAGCTCATTAAGATAGGGAGATTATGAGGAACATTTGACAGGTTATAAATTGGAGGTGTCATTTCTCCATAATGCACTATGTTATACACTGGATTTCCATAGTTGTACTTTTCCAGGACACCATCTCGAACAGCTGTATTTAACTTCATTTCTAAATAAAACTTCATAACATTTTTTTGCTAGTTCATGGAAACAGAAACGTAAAAAAATAAATCGAAAATAAAAAGGTGCAGAAATATGTATATATTAAAAAATATAGGAATATATAAATAAATACTAAAGATATAAAATATAGAAATTTTACACATAAATATTAAAAATGTTTTAGAAAAACTATCCATTAGAATCATCATATATAAATATGAATTTTTTTGTTTAACGTAGAAAAATATAAATTTTTTTTTTTTTATCTTGATAAAACTGAAGAAACATGTTTTCAAATAGAAAACAAGTTTCTAATTTTTTAAATTTGCAGGAATGACTTCAAAATATTTGGAAATTTTTTTGAAACATTAACACTTCTGAAATGGGAAAGCACATATCAATTGAAGTTTCATACATCGTTGGTTTAAGTGGTACGTAGGTTGGAGCTATCTATAGTGCACATAAATATGTAATGGAAATGTGATATGTGAGAGACTTACTTTGAGCCAAGTGAATCATGTTCTTGGTAGAAGTGGATTGAGGTTCATTCTTCAGGAAAAGATCAATCGTGGAAGCATTAAGGCAACAATTCATGCCTTTAATTTGGCAGGAGTGGGGCATAACAATGTCAGAGAATAACTAAAATAGTTAAAAACTGTATTTACTTGTATTGTTTTGGCTAAGCAGATAGATAAATACCAGTTATTGCAGTTAACAAATCATAGCAGTCTACTCCTGGATAAGCACATAGAGCTTTGAGGAATTCTCCTACTGGATCCCTGCATTCAGAACAAAACAGACCAAAATAAGAAGACCCTTTGATGCTTTTTAATATATAATAATGTAATACCAACTCAGAACTTAATTGCGTACCCTTTAGGATTAAACTCAGCAAGACCAAATAGTGTAGTGATCTGTAGGAATCAAACAGTTTCTTTGGTAATAGATAATTAATGTAATCAACAAAATAATGTATAACCAATGAGTTTTGACTCGATGATGATATTGGAGTCATTTTAGGCAGCTATCAGATCAGTGAGAGTTCAATTAACCACCCCAAAAAAAAAAAGTTACAGAAACTACATATATGTACCTCACCAACAAACGCTTTAGAGGCAATAACACCAAGTGCAGTGGTCATGTGGCTCAAGTAAGCAATGGGGCTCAACAGGGCAACAGATTTCACCTTGTCCACCTGTAACCCTTCTGAGAATGATGCCAGTGCTACCAAAGTACCCTGTAAAAACCAAACAGTCAAAATAGATAAATCAAAATTTCCAAGAAAAAAAGTAGCATACATCGAATACTTTGTGATTTGAATAGAATTGGATTGCTTTTATATATCATACCTATAATAATAATAACAACAACAACAACAATAATAATAATAATAACATAATTACCATGGAATGACCAACATAATGAATCTGCTGCCCTGTATGGCTGTACACATAATCAAAAACTGCTGGTAGATCGTAGGATACCAATTCATCCCATGACCAATTCCAAAATTTCTGCCATTTAACAAAAGTAAACATAAACAAAGAAGCCTGAATCCTGAAGGTCAAATTGCAGTTGTGGTGTAGCAAAAGATCTCATCAGAATTTAAGCTGAAAAAAATCACCTAACACTAGCAATTAACAATGTGTTACAACATGTACAAGTACTACAATTTAATTAAATCTCTTTTCCATCTTTATATATTTGATTCAAACACAGTATCATGCATGTGCGATGACAACTACTGTGTTCATTAGCTGACTCTGACGTATACTCCACTGAAGTTAACTGGTAAGTGAATCTTACAAGAGTATCCATTTCTGAACTAGTTAGTGTATCTCGTAATGTTTATGCATAGAAAAGAGGAAGAGCGAACCGGGTCATCTGGTGAGAGAGTAGTATGTCGCCTGGAAAATCTGGTGCCTCTAGTGTTAGCAATCCAAACATCAAACCCTTTATCAGCTAATATCATTGGTAGATTTTGTTCTGGTGAATTCAGAAGCCATGTCATCCCATCCTGCAACGTATATATTAAAATATCAATTAACGTAATCATATCATATATATTTTTATAGTGATTGTGACTTGAATGTACATTAAAAAAAAAAAGATTTGCAAATTTTCAAAAGATAAAATATGCTGAAATAAAAAATAAAAGGGTGGCTTTGCATCATGCCACATAGTTCAAGGTAGTTTGTTTCGTGAAAAATAAGAGTGAGATTCTAAATCGAAATTAGTGATTCTGAATTAATTCTGGTATTTGGTTGACTAAAATTTTGTATGGTAATGAAAATTGATTTCTCTATCAATAGAAATCACTTATTTCTCTTATGCTGGTAAGGAATGAATTTTCATTCTCGTGAGGATCAAATTAAACTAATTATAAATTGATCATACATTTAAATATTAAATATTGTCATATATTTAAAATTTATAAAATAAAATATATTTTCTGAAGCAATAAAATAAAATATATAAATTAATAAAAATAATTATTTAAATATTTAAATAAAAATATTTATTACAATAATAATTACTTTTATAATAATTTTTAAAAATTATAATAATATTTGATTAAATATTCATAAACAATTTTTTAAAAAAAATTATAGCAGATAATTATAATGCTAATTTTTATTATATAGAAAATAATTACAAATATACTTTCATATATAAATAATATTAATTTTAATTTTAATTCTCTTGTAAAATAAATATTTTATTAAATTTTTAATCTATTTTTCAAGTATCATTTATTTCGATTCTGATTTCAAAAATTGAATCAAACCACCTAAGATTGTTTCAAGAAGTAACAATAATTATTTGATATCATGAAGAAAGGAATCATATATAACTTCTAAAAGATAAAGCTGCAGGGCAATATGAGACATGAACAATAAAAGTAAATTGTGTTCCATCTTAAGAAACTAGCTCTTGACGTTTTAAAAGTTTAATTTTGTTCTTAAATAATTGATATTTTAAGTTACCATTGCATTTTAACTACTTTTTTTCTCTATTTTACTCTTATTTAATATAAAATAATTAATTGAATAAATACCTACTTTTTTTGAAACTCGATATAAAGATAATAATTGGTTAAAAAAATTATTATAAGGGTAGTATAGTATTTTATATATATATTAAATATATTCTTTTATTTATGTGAAGAATCCTTAAACGTTAATTATTTAGAAAGAGAGTAAATAATTAAATGACATAAGAATTAGTGTGGGAAATAAATTTTGGAGATATTTTCATTTTTATGCGCAAATCAATCTAACTTTTTGAATTCCACCTTTGTTATTGGCTTTATGATTTCCAACTTCTTCATGATGATGTCGTTCATGGAATCCATGTGATGAACTCATTGGAACATTATCACATAGACACATATAGTAAATTTTTATATGAATTTTTTTTTATTAATAGAAAGGTCAAATAATTTAAATACAAATGAATTGTAATATAATAAAAGACAATTCTTTTCTTTTAGATCAACTAAAAATTAGAAAAAAATAATAAAAGTTGAACTTAAATCTCAAGATTCAATTCAATACCGTTACACTATCTAATTAGATATATAATTTAATTTTTCAAAATTCATGGCTAAGTTTAATAATAAAAATATATTATTAATGTTGAGACAAAAAAAATTCAAAAAAAAGAAAAATGTCATATGATTATATTTATATGACATGGCATATAGCCTATATAATTTTCAAAAGGATAATTTCTTATGTAGCGATGATTACATTTTTGTATATATATATATAATTTATAGGTTACATATGTTTAAATTCTTATACGTTAGGTTCGTCTGTATACAATTTAGATTTTAGATTCGAAAAAAATTTTAAAATTTAAAATTGCAAAAGAAATTGAATTTAAAAAAATAAATATTAATTAATAATGGGGACAAAAATGAAATTGTCTCAAAATTTTCCGAAAAAACATACGTATAGTGTTTGTACCATATATAGCAGCGAGGAAATTGCTTGCTAGTTGCTTATTTCTTTTAGCCACATATCTAGGCAGCTGACAAATTCTTTTTGCCACATTTTCACAAACCTAACTTCTAAGGTCAGATTAATTCACATTTTCCTCTGTTTTTTCCACTAAATATTTTTTAATCAAAATTCAATCTTGATCTTTGTTTATTATCTTCTTCTCAAAAGAAAACTGTAAGGAAAGAAGAAAGTACATTAAATGACATACCACAAGAACACCATGCTGTATTATAACCGGCTGCTTCTTAGTGTTTCCTTTAGCACCAACGCCAGCATCCGCACGGCCTTCTGGGATTCTTTGCAAGCTAAGTATATATCCATCTTGCGTTGTCACCTGAAAACAGACATGCCCTCATGTTGCTTTTTGGTCCCATAAAATTTGAGGTTGTATAGAGCTATGTATGTGTATATAGTTGATCTGGCTTACTTCAATCTCTTGGCATTTGTAACCATGAATTGTGACAGAAGAAGCACAAAGGCCAACTGTTGAAGGATCAAGGTCTATGTTGGATGATAGGCCTATGGAGCCACGGATTGAGGCACGGGCTTGATGGGGCATAGAGACAAAGACAAGAGCTATGAAGCTGAGCAATATAGGCAAGATGTAATGAGCCATGACTTGAGCTTTGTTGCCTTTTTTTTTTTTGGATATGTGGATGAGTGAAGAGTGGAAGGCAAATTCCCCTTTATATAAGAAAAGGAAAAGAGAGAGAAAAAAAAAAAGTTTTCTGTCCTTTTTTTTCTTGGACTATTGAAATTTCTTGGAGTAAAGCAAGGGGATTTTGTTGTTCAAAAAAGTAAGGGGATTTTGACATTATGAGAGTGGTGAATGGAGCCAGGCTAGTGTTTTTTTATTTTCTTTTTCTAATTATTACTATTTATTATTTATTATTGATAATTATCGCTATTTATTATGGACAACTACGATTAGAACCACAAGGATAATGAAAATTACAATAATTGACTTTACATATATTATGACTTCCATTGCTAGCTCATTCTACTGTTGATTACATGTTGTATTTTTATTAATTAAATATATAACACATAAATATATATTATTTATTCAACCTTTAGATATAATATTTTCAACATATATGAAAATCTCATTTTATGAATTTCAATTAATGGATGATTTAATTACTTCGTATTAATTAAATATATTTCATTTTTATTAGTTTGATTGAATCTTAATTACATAATATAAAAAATTAAACCTCAATTTTGACAGTTGACTTCTTTCGATATTAGAAGGTAAAGATTCACATTATTGGCAATTATTAAATGAATAACTATTATTGTTTTTTATTTATCAAGCAAGTTGAAAATAATTAAAATTATGCTGTATTAATCTCAATTAAAGTGTGAAAGCAAAAATTGATTAAGGAGTGGCAAACCGATGGGTTGTGATTCTAAAGAGGTCAGAAAATGGGCGTTGTCAGGCATGACTTTGCGTGCATATATATAAAACAGATTTGGGAGTTCACTTTCTCATAAGAGTTATTCAATTTATGGACTGTCTACAGCTCCTTCACAAAGACAACAAATCAAACTTAAGCTAAATCAAAAAACTGCCATGGCGGATTAAGATATGATGATTCTTAGGATTTGATGATGATCAAAGCTTTATGGTTTGTGGGTATTAAGCAACGTATAAAAATTTTTCGAAGGCAACACCGGTATTGCAATATATATAATGAAATTTATGAAGAAAAAAAA
>CATIWM010609935.1:0-37043 GCA_949671775.1 Mallotus repandus | reverse complement strand
TTTTATTCTTTTCACTTCACTTTCTTTCCCTCTCACTCTCATTTTTCATGTTTTCTTTTCTCTCTTTGTAAGTTCTTCTTCCTTTCTTTTTCTTTTCTTTTTTTTTTCCACACAAATTCACACACGATCACATAAAGTGGTTACCACAACCATGTCAAGTCATAATAATTCACTTATCATCACTTTCATTATCGAGTGGAGTTCATGCCACCATATTGAACCGTACTATTTATGAAATTTCCATTGTAATGGCTTCTCAAGCCTGATTCATGCTCAACACCTCACTAGCCCTTAAGCCACAATAAAATGTGTCATTGACTTCTCAATCCCATATCACGCATCACTTATAGGCTCGTGCCATTGCACAATAACATTTATGATTCATCAATCAAAAAATATAACTTAAGTTTTGCACTTTATTCTTTATGCATTGCTGCATTTCCAGTTGTTGGGAATTGCCCCTTTAATAAACTCATAAGACTAATAATATTTTTGATTTCACCTCCTTTAATTTTATACCAATGGGTTCTATCACAACCCTTGTCCATATTATGATTATTAGCCCACTTAATCGCCTCGTTGTGAATCACACTCATCGCATCTCAATTTAAGGACTCCGTAACACTTATGTTTAGACTATAAAGTATTTGATCACAACTTCGTTATTTCTATCTCACAACTTCGTTATTTCTATCTCACAACTGGCACTCTCAACCCCTCGTTTGGCACATTTCTTGTCCCACTATTGCTAGCCTCTTTGCACCAATAAGCAATCATGATATATTTTATTAAGTATTCCCTCTTTTACTCAAGGTTTCCTTGGAGTTTTTATCGAGCACCTAGGTTATCCCCTAGGGATATGCATTAGTATAATGATGCTATTATAGTGTCACGACTGACCAAAGTCTCAAACAAATCCCACGTCACATGATCACATTTTATTTCTTGTGTATGAGCTTACTAATAAACTTAATTGTCTCTCCACTTTCTCGCTTCCCACAAGTAAATTACTCCTCATTAATTTCTTGTAAGAGTCACAAGTATGAAGTATCGACCAACTTTATCAGTTTGGCACATACATTTGTATCCCACCTTGGTGTGCCACGATATTCTTTTGATAAATATCTAATAGTTCCCACAAGTTTTCTTTTGTCGGTCTTGACACATTGATATGCCACCAACTACCTTATCCCTCATGCTTACTTCGCCTCAAGATAACATATTTGAATAAATAGTCACACCCACAATCATTCGTCTTCTCAATGATAGCATCACAAATATAGATTAATATTTCCTGCATTGCAAGTTTTTGTTTGCTTTGATACCAAATGTCACGAGTCCTCATTCTAGCCATAACATTCGACCCATGTGGTGCCTAAATATCCCCATGTTTAGGCCAACCAAGACTTATGAACATGCTTCTAGTCTTATATAGAGTGTCCCCCATCACAAATCGAGTGTTTGCAAACCTAACCAACCTCACATGTTCGCTACTATCATTGTTCCATTCTTCTCCACATAAGTTTAAGGCTCATGCTTGCTTTGTAGTCCACATATATATTTGAACCTCATTCTCATCTCGAGCCTCGCATTCGCCTCACCGTTCCCACACGTTACCTAATCCCATGTTTGTCTCATATCTCCCACATACTCATGGGTCTCATGCTTGTCTCCTAATTCCCGCATACATTCAAATCCCACATGTGCCTTATAATTTTCATATATGCTAGCGCATAGCACAAGCTATGTTTTAACCTTGGGCCTAGGAGAACACACACTACAAGCAACTAGGCTTCATAGTGTCCATAAAGCTCTTTCTTTATGGAGACATTGTATTCTTCTTTCCTTGAACTCGATGCCTGTCGCCTAACTTCTCAACTAAGGAGCTCATTTAAGGCTGTTTCGTCGAACATGGACACAAACCTCAGGGATGGTGGAGAGCTTACACCAAAGGTACCCCTCGAAAGAGCATAAGGAATACCTTGAAGGTTATTAGGAGGAGACGTCATTTTGTTCCATTCATCACACCCTCATAAATATAAATATATAATATTTATTCATATTTACTAAAGTGTCCTTTAATATATTTTTTTCTTCGTTTATGCCCTTGTTCGGCCATGATATACTTTTCTGTTCATTCATACCCTTAACGTTGGTCAAGAACTCTAAAGTTGTATTGCCCCTAGTGGCTCCTTCGCCACCCCAGTACGTGAAGCAGTCTGCCCCCAAGGATTCACGACTAGTTCCTACACTATTTTTAAATGCTGAAAAGTGAAAATAACATGTGAAAATTAAAATTAAAATTAAAATTCAAGCATGTAAATAACCAATAAGTAAAATATACATTTATTCTTTAACTATTTTTTAATTAGCTAAGATGAATTTTTTTTTCTAATTTATGTTTTTAACTTATTACCAAGTTACTTGTACCACTGATTCTGTTAGCAAATGTCAGTGAACAATCAAGAGAAATTCCAGGGTTATAGAAACTAACACTCAAATAGAATGACTGAGGCTGGCAATGGCACGGCGGCATCAGGAACTGAAGATGAAAATCCATACGTGATTATTGGGTACTGCCAGATGTGTTTAAAAAAAAAAAGAAATAAAAAATAAAATCTAACATACAGGAACAGGATGAGCAAAAACAAGCTTCCACTTTCAACATGATATAGTGGCTGCAAATTTTTTTTTTTTTTTTTACAACTCTAACAATCACAGATTCCCATTACCAATTTCTAGTCGTGTAAAGAATGCTATAACGCCTATCTAATTTCACACAAGAGTTGATTTGCTGTATGTCCAACCCAATGACCTCCTCCTCATGCTCGGTGGTGTGAAGCTAAGTCCAAACATCTCCTTAAGAGCTTGTCCCTGTTCTACAAATTTCACCAGCTTTGCAACTATGGCTGCACTCTCTGTTACATGGTTAAAATCCTCTGTGTTGCTCCACAAGCGGTTGGCCAACTGTAGCCTCCTTCGTTTCGAGTTCAATCCTATTCCCCATTTCTGGTAGATCCTCTGTCTCTCTTTTTCTGATAATCTCTTCTGCATCAGCTTGCTTAGCATTCCTCTCTCCCTGTGAAGGGCCTTGATGCTGTACTACCAGATTCAGATATTATGATATGTAGGAGATATATTTAATCAGAAAAAAAAAAATATATATATATACAAACAAACATGCACGACAAATGGCAAGAAACGAAAGTGTTAAACAACTGAGTAAACGTTAGTAATTGAATTTTAAAAGCATTTGCCTGTTCTGACCGCAATCTTTTTCATGTTATTCATTATCAGATCTAATTCTAATAAACAAAACAACAGAGTGCCATTGTCCGGTAAACATGGCAGAAGTAAAAAGTCAATTTAATCACACAAATGAATTTAGTATCACAAGGTTGCTTTGAAAAAGAGCAAGGCTGAATCTCAACTCTTATTTTCTCCCCCTTTTTGCTTCCACATTCTCACCTTTTTTAACATCCCCTCTGGTTGGTTGTCCATTCTTGTGAGCAGACCATTGAAGAGATTTACGCGTGCAAATGCATATTTTAAAACAGGTTTTCAAAGTCCAGAAGAAAAATGAAATCATGCATGCACAGAAATGCACTTTGAGAGAGAAGAAGGAGGAAGGGAGAGAGACAACCTTGAAGCAAATGTGAATGTCCGACTGTCTCCCACAACCTGATTCCCTTGAGAAAATGTCTCCTTCAGGAAGGAAAGTCTCCTAAGCTCCACCTCCATGTATATGGAATCTGTTGGATCACCTTTAAAAAGCAGGAAGAAGTATGTCCTATGGATCAAGGAAACGTTGCAAGTTTGCCAAAGTTCAAGTATCTCCTTCTGCTGCCTCTCAAACTTCAAGGACCAATCACTAAAACTTTCCAGAGGATCACACATGGGATCCAATCCAACATCTTTCGCAGTCTTACCAAATTTACTAGATGCTGGATCTGTCTCCTGAACCTAGCATGTGGAAATCAAGTCATGTCATAAAAGAAACTTTACAGTCACTAGCTGACCCAAAATAACGCAAATTCCTGCAGACCATAGAAGGAAAAGCGAACAAGAACTCTCACCTGACTATCAACTCTTTCCTTCTCATACCCCTGCTTAGCCATCTCCGTCAATCCTTCAACAAAATTTTGGATGCTGGGTATATCCTCGTCAGCAGAAGCTTTGATGCTCTGACTTCCAAAGTCTTCCGTGCAAGCACTACCAAGAGAAGACTGGGAATCATTTCTTGATAACCTTGCAGCATTGTCACCGTAATTTGGTGGAGCAAAAATCCTTCTAACACTTTCTGGCCTCCCTGTAAATTTTTTCTCAAAACCATTTGGTGGGGTGCTCACGAGATTCTCTCTATAACTCCCACTCCTTGTTAACGCCATGCTTGTAGAAGTTGACATATCAGCAGCTAAGGATTCTGTAGATGTTTCATCAGGGGTAGGATTGACAAGAGCATTTATTGTACTTTGTACATGATGTAGTCTCTGCTCCAACATGTCATATGTGAAACCATTTTGCATGTGATTCACTTCTCTATGTCCATTTGCTGGAGTTGATATTCTCTGACCTGCCGTAGTACCATCCCCAATCATTGTCAAAGACAATGTTCCTTCACGGGGTTCAAAGTAATTCTCCCTCCAAGTGCCATCCATTTCAATACATTGAACTTCCCGACAGTAGTCATCAGCATCTTCTGCTGGTCCAACTGCAGTATCCTCCAGACTCTGACATGAATCAGATCTAAAAATCTGCTTTCCAATTGACATCAAAGACGAGGTACCATCAGATGCCGAATGGTCATCCATGTTGTCCTGAAGGTGATAGGGTTCCCCCAAGTTGCTCTCACTGTCTCCATCATAATGATTATCGGTGAACTTTCTGACACCTCCATACAGATAACGAGGATCGGCAACACCTGAAAATTCTGATACTGAACCTTCTTCATCTTCCCATGTATCCCTTGCTTGCTGATTAGTGTGATGACTAGTCACATCCTGTATTACCAATATAAAACAAGAGTTAATAATTGGAGCAGCATTATTAACATTAAATAGAATCTAGAACAAGCAGGCAATATATATACCCCATTTCTTGAATTTTGCTCCTGTCCAATCATTTGCAGCAAATCCTTGATCCGAGATTCAGCAAGATCCCGTTGCTTTGTCAACTCCCGAATCTCCTTCTCCATCTGCATGATAGTAATTCATGTAATCAAGTTTATTTGCTTTTGCAACATATATCATCACAACGTCAGGCCTTTCCAGCCAGAACATGAGATCATACAGAAATGATTGGTTCACGTCATCACACAAAGCTCCTTGCTTTTCATTCAAAAAAGAAAAAGAAAAAGGAAAACAAAGCTACTTGATATTGCCAAACAATTTGATTTATTAGTCGCAGATGAGAAGGTTTGCTTCAAGCTTACGTACAGCATCAATTACCTCCCAGATTATTTAGATGAACAAATTTAGCTGTTGAGAAAGTATCTAATGCCATAGACATGGCACATAAGTGACATGTGCCAGGCACATCTTCAAATCTATCACATAAGCTCTGTATAGAAGGAATCATGACCTTCTTTTTGGAAATCAATCAGAACCATAGATCAAACATTATTTTAACAGAGTAGTTATAGATGAGTTTAGAAAGCACAATGTTACCTTTTGAATTTGAAGATCCTTCTTTCTAAGTAATGCTCCATAATCGGAGATTGAGGAAGCAGGGGCAGGACTTCTCAACTCACTCTCCAATCTAGCCAACTCTTTTTGCAAATGCTTAACCAGTGCCTTATCAGACATGACTACATTAACCTGAGCTTTTGTAGTAACTTCTTTTGCACAACAAGCAAACAAAAGAGTGTTTCTAGTTTGCTCAACATGGCTTCGTGCAGGACTCAGTGTACAGATAATGGCCGTTCTAGCATTGCCCCCCAAAGCAGGCTGTAGTAACCGTGTTAACTTAGAATCTCTGTAATTAATGTGTCCATGTCTTCCCTTGCTGCATTCATTAACCAATTGACAAGATAAAATTAATGTAATTATCTAATTGGATAAGATTTCAAATATCCAATAAACATAGAGAAACTAAATCGACAACAGCAAGATAACATGCAGCTAACGAGGTGGAAACAAAGACAGCAGCTACTAATCATTCATGAGTCTAGATGATACAAGTAAATAAACAGTTCTGAGCCCTGGCTTATCACTCAGTGGCACATTTCTAAAAGGATCAGTTCTGCAGTTTGCGTGAGAAAATGATAGTATGAGATATTATTTTCTTAAATTTAAATTATGCCATAAACTAGCCTGACCTTCTTATATTTAGTAGAAATGAACAATACAACAGACTTTTTAGTACCTAATGGCAACTAGTGATTTAAGAGTTACTGAGAAGGTATCAGTGTTTTGTCCAGAAACTAAATGCAGCTTAACAAAGTCAATATCTATAACCACATACCCCAGCAAGGACCAGTTGCAACAAATATATATATATATATATATATAAAAGAAAGGAAGACACTATCAACCTTAGCTTACGAATAACAGTTCCCAAAGTCAGTAAACTGCGGTTTATATGGCATCCTTCCTTCAATCGTGCCCCAGAAGATACTGCCTGAGATGCACGTTCACTTCCAGCCAAATCAACGAAATTCTGCACAAAAAAAGGAGCTTACTTTGACTTCCCAGCTATTATTCAAAAATATGCTCATCATTGATTTTGTCAACAATAATCAACTAAGAAATTATTTATACCACAGTTGCTGCGAGAGTAGTTGAATTTTCTTTGCCTAAGAATTCCCTAGCAGAGCTTTCAATTGTCTGCAAGAATCACATAAAACAAGGATTAATATTTTGACAGCTTAACCAATTAATCACTGCACAGGCTAACAAGTAATCTTGAACTTCAGAAGTGAATATGAATGGGTGTACCAATCTAAGAATTTGATGAGATCTGGAGCTTTTCTCATTCAGTGAAGTCTCCCCAATCCGTCTTTGGGCTGCAAGCATAGAACCAAATAATTAAATATTCAGAGTCATCCAGCAACAGCAGGACCATGTACAATGCTTTTTACCTTCACAAACAGAAAGGAGCTCCTTTAGATGGTTCCAATCCTTCAGTGTTTCCTCTGTAACTTTCTCTATAATGGTCCCTTTCTAAAAAAAAAAAAGTAAAATAAAGAAGAAAAACAAAAACATAAAAGCAATTTGTCAACTCATTTGCTTCAACAAAAGAAAATATTAAGAAGTGGATGACCACATTCACCTCTGGATCATCCAGTAATCTTAGAGGAGTAGAATCTGCGCTAAGGAGATCTCTAATAGCTTCATTGTATATCTCAATTGCAGAGAACTTCAAAACAAAGGCCCTCTCTTCATGCTGCAATCAAAAAACATTAATGCAATAATTTCTGCATTAGCAATGCAAGAGAATAATAATGAAAAACTGAGAAAAAAAAATGAACAACGTACTATTTTAAAAATTTTTCTTACCTTATTCATGTAGTCAAATATATCCGCTACTGTATACTCAGTAATTCCCATCATGGTGTATGTCTTTCCACTGCTGGTCTGCCCATATGCAAAAATACTTGCTGGAAAAAACAAGAAATAGTTAAAACCTTATCATTTTTTGGTAAGGAGACAAAGAGACGCCAAGACACTCATGTTATACTTACAGTTAATACCATTGACAACTGAGAGAGCAACTTCCTTCGCTCCTTCATCATACACTTGCCTTGTAGAGCTGTCACCTCGAAATACTCTGTCTATCCCAGAAAATAGACAAAGAAAAATAGATGATATAATTTAACCATAAAAGGAAATCAACTTTCAAACAGCTGGTTACAAGTTCAAAATCCGTTGAAGTATCCTAAAATTTGATGGACTAACAACCAAGGAAAAGTTAGAAAGTTAAGTCAATAATGAAAGCTACAGTTTGATACATATATATAATAAATGCTATAGTTCAATATACATACTTATAGAGACCAAAATTGTAAGATATGATGCTATTTGCACAAGGTAAATGCAAGTGAGCCTGTTGGTTCATAGAGCTGTGAAATCTTGTAGCAGACTGCGTGTAATAGTCCTACAGTGGCAGGAAGCAAAAAGTTGGCAGGAATTTGTGGGTTACTCTGGGTTAAATGAGAAACAAATATCCATAAGGTAACACATAAATGAGCAGCAGAGTGCAAATAGACCAGTAGTTTTCCATTGTGGTCATCAATTCTTAGCATAATCTATATGCTAATTGGATTTTTTATCTTAAATATGCTTGTGTTAACCAACCATCAAGAATATAAGAAACAGAACAGCCACTTAGGCGCACTGCATCCAGAATCCATACAGAAATTATTAAAATACCATATGATGGCCATAATGACATTCAAAGATGCTAAAATTCAATCCAACCAGAATAGAGACTTGCTAAGCATATATGCTATGCTGGATATTAAATAATTCACCGATTACACTCCAAAAAGTTAATACCCAGTCCTCATAGGCTGAAATATATGGCATTGTCATTTGAAGTTATACAATCTAAGTAAATTCAAAGAACATGATCTTACCAAATGTATAGGCAGATGGAAATGTGGAACCTTCACGAAGGGTATTCCGGTACAAGATGGTGGTGTCATTGATGCATTCCCAGTCAGCAACTTCATCTGCCACAATCTCCTTCTCATTCAAAGGCCTCAACCTCACCAAAACAAGAATCTTTTCTTCGCGGGCGCTTGGCATTTGCATCTTCTCCATCTTTGGCAGCTCTGCCCCTCCAATTGACCCCATTTCTCACACTCTAATTGGGACTTGTCTCTTGAACCCCACCATTGAATTAAATAAAAACAAGCTCATCAAAGTTGAAATTAATGAGCTCATAATTTTGAAATTGTGAGAAAGGAAAATCAAAGTGTTGGGGGGTAAGTCAAATACTCACAATTGCCTAGGCTTTCCTAAAATATAAGACAATTTAGATGTTAAGAAAAAGGTTGTTGCATTGGCCTGAAAGATAGTAGTAGGTCCGTCGCTCTACTCTGGCAGTATCTGCAACAAGAAGTTAATCATGGGTATTTATCCAACTAACATTAAAAGATAGGTAACCAAATAAATCCCTAATTATGGGTAATGTCAACAACAACAAGCCAATCATCATTTTAAACCAACAACCCAATAAGAGTTCTTTAAAAAAACCCAATTGCAAATTGATGGCTAATTTCAGATGTAGACTAAAAATACAAATCTTGGGTAATTATTATCCAAACCAACAAAAATTAGTTAACAACTTAAAAAAAATTAATATAATCAAGGGTAGTTACAGTTGGGAAAAAAAAAAAAACATTTTGCTTAATCTTCAGTCCCAAGCTTTATTATTTTAGTAGAAAACTCAGCAACAATTTTAAAAAAATAATAATAATAAACATATCCTTTTTTTTTTCTTTTTCTTTATCATCATCTTACTTTAAAAATCATCAATTGCAATGTCATAACAGAAAACTTTCTGCAGAGACAATCAACCTACCATGCTTCAAACCCAAGCAAGAAAACCCCCTCATATAAATATATAAGCTTCCATTTGATAAAATGCAATGCAATGTAAGTTCATGTCTATGCTACTGCATTACACATGATCCCATTCTACATCACAATACATACATACATACATACATACAACAACATCCACACACATACACAATTTAAACATCTACGTTATCACCAAAAACACAATCAAACAAATAAAGAAACTTACCAGGCTCCAAGTACGGCGCCATTTATAGAATTTTTTTGAGGTAACTGACAGTTGTTTTTTTCTTCCTCCAGTAAAAATAAATAAAAATTACAAAAGAAAAACGCTGTCGTTTTCCCAGTTCTCCTCCTCCCGATCTGGAAAACTGCTATTACCTCAGTACCCCAAATCTCGAGCCCTGCAACTGCTCATTATTTAAAAAAAATACAAATTAATTGATTAATTAATTAATAACATTTAATTAAAATCCCAAATTTCACGCATTTAGCCGTTGCTTAACTCTTCAGTTCATTCATTTAATTAACAAAAAATAATAATAATTACAAGTAAATCTCACACTAATTTATCCAAATCTCGTCGTTTTTTTGAGGAAATCTAACAAAAAAAAAAAAAAAGGAAACGACAGTGAAATGTGAAGTAGCATAAGCTCTGAAGAAATAATGCGAAAGAATGGAAGGAAAGGTTTCACTATTATCACTTTACGCGTCGCCGAATAAAGCTCAAAAGCAAAAGAAGCACGCAATGTCGCTAAAAGGCCAAGGGCATAACCGGTACATGTTAAAAAAAAAACCGATGGAACAGTAAAAATCGGCGATATTTCCCTCACCACGATCTCTCTGGATGCTGAACTTTTTTCAGTTCATATATAAAACATTACAGTACACAGAATTTGATGAAAAAGAAGAAGAAGATAAAAGAGACGTAAGGGAGCGTTTGGCTCTGCTGCTCTTCTTCTCTCTCTCTGGGAGCGGGGAGAGGAGACGCAAAATCTGATGCAGCGTCAACGTCCATCGAAGAAAAATTGTTTTTTTTTTGCTCATTTCTTTTGGGGCTCGTTGTTTATCGATATTACGATTTTGTCCTTCGGAAAAAGTTGGCAGGGAAGTCACGTGTGCTTTAGGTATATGGTGCAGCTGTTGTGATTTTCATTTGCTTTTAATGTACGGAAAGCAGCTTATCGTCCGATTTGTTTTTGGACCCCACTGGTCGATTTTTTTATCTATTAGTTTTCTGTTGGACGGTCATGATTGGAGCTTGGAATTTCGGTGGGGACACACGGCTTTGATCCCTTCTTAATTTATTGGTATGAGCACATAATTATAAGCATTTTATACATTCGATATCATCACAAAATTTTCATTTTCATTGCATAGTATTATTCTAAGTTTCGGTCCTATAACTATTATTATTATTAAATTTAAAATTTATCACATTTAAAACTTAGTAATATAACTCTTTTTAAAATATGAATAAATTAAAATTTTAATTATTATTATTTTTAAAAATTAAGAATTTTATTTTTATTCCTCCTATTTTTAAAGAGTTCAATGGGAAAAGAAACCACAAGTTTTGAAAATCCTCAATAAAACAATTCAAATTTCACATTTCATCCTAATTTATAATAATAAAAATTATGACTTAATTTATAATAAGAAAAATATGATTATAAGTGGCAAGTCAGAAAAATCATAATGTCAAAATACAATTACAAAAACTCTAAATATTTTTTATTGATAAAATAAATATACCACAAAGAAACATTAGAAAACATCTTTTGATGCCCACGGATCACGGATGACCTTTTTGGGTGATGAGGAGGAGCAGTATTGAATCATGAGCACAACGCAGGAAGTGGCACCGTTTTGTCGGTTGCATTATAACTACCAACTAATTGTTGGTCTTGCTCTTGGTGATAGCCACGAAGGGCCAACTGGTCAACCACCACTTTCTTTTATATTTAATGGTTCCTTAATTTATTTCATTAATTAAGCTTAAGGAATGAAATTAATTCTCAGGTTCTTTTTTTTTTTCTTTTTGAATTGGTCCAAAATTCTTGTGTCTATCTTTGTTGTATCTTTGGAGTATTATTAAGTTGGATATGTCAAATAAGGCAAGAGAAGCTCATGTTTATTGTATTCATTAAGTAGCTTTCAACTTTAATGCTTCTTGATTATGGAGTAATTATTTATTAAGTGAAGAAAACAATGTTCAAAAAATTATATTATGTGAAAAAAAAACTTATACCTATTTGGAATTTTAGTGCATTTAGGTTGATCATAGAAAAATTATAATACATTATTTATTATAAATCTTTTTACCATTTATAAAAAAAAAATTGAAACAAGCTAAGTTCACCTTTCCTCTTCAAAATTGGTGGAGAGCATGATTTTCCATTGTTATTTTCAGATAAATATCATATGATTTAAACATTTATTACTAGTTGTATGTTTTTTCAATAATTCAGTATTTATAATTTCATATTTATACATTTTAAGGATTAAAATTTGTTACATCTTATAATTTTTGTCTCTTCTAGTATCTAAAAATTAAAATTTTACTACAATTTGATAGAGTAGGAAAAATAAGTCTAGGAACAATAGTTCCAACAGTTACTAACAATAGAAAAGTTTTTTTATAATTTCACTTGATGAAAAAAGATTCTGAGCACACCATAAGAACTTAACTAAAATTAATATTCAATGAAAAAATTATAAATTTTAACAAAATTTAAATGATTATTGATATAAAATCAAAAGTATTGAATGTCAAAAAAAATTACACACTTTTAAAATTAAAATATTCAAATCATAAAATATTTATCGATAATTCTTTTTTCTTCTAGTATGGATAAAAATTCAACAAAAAAAATATATATATTTTTAATAAAAAAAATTAGCATATGAAGTCAAAGAGTAGAACACTTTTATTTTTGTAATTATCATAAGGGTTGCATGCTCGCCAATACATTATTATCATGGGTCCATTCCCGTTCCATTGCCCCCAAAGCAAACCTTAGACTTTTAACAGCTTTTTACCCTATCATATATATATATATATAAAGGCACAAAAGTCTATATTATTTTTTATAATCATATTAATGTTGGGAGATTTTACATGTTGAGATTTTTTTTACTCAATTCTACATATTTTCATTAAATTTATAATTATGAAAAATAAATATTGATGCTGAAGAAAATATTATAAACTTTATTTTATTAGATTCACTAGCAAAGTTGGAAGAAGTGAAAAATAATAAAATGTCGCTATGAATACATTTTTATCTTTAAAATTAATTAGAAGAGCTTATTAAAATTTAAAAACTCTGTACAATCATTTTTACTTTTTTTAAAACCACCACCATTTTAGAGTTTCTAATCAATTTGGTTCAATTTCAATAACACTACAAGAGTGATAAAAAATTTCTAAATAACTAATTTAATAGGATTGCATACGTCATTATTTAAATTGGAGATGTTAAGTAAGAACAACCTTATTAGATGATTTCAAGAGTTATTAGCATTATTTTTACTTTTATACAAAGAGGAATAAATTTGAAAGAACAGTACTTTGCACGCCTTAAGCTTTAGTTTATGTGACTGGTTATACTTTGGTAAGAATTGCAAAGTTGGAAAAGGTGGGGGGAACAAAAGAAGCAATAGATGAAAGAAAGATGTAAAAGAAGAAACAGAAGAACCCATGAAAAGAGGGAGTTGCTATTCTTTTTCAGAAAACCAACTCACTATATCATGGGATTAAAGTTTAGTCCATCAATATAAAAGTGTGCTGCTGTCAATATAAAGTTTATGAACAAAATTCATCCTTCATGTGATGCTATAGTTTTTACTAATCCACCAAGATTAATTGGGTAATTTAGTTTAATCTTCAAAACCCACATAATTTTTAAAATTTTTTGTTCTAAATTTGTAACTATTACATATCTTAGAGAAAAAAAAATTACATGATTTATAAAATTTTAAGGCAAATCAGATATACAAAGAGGAAAAATGAAAAATATAATTATGAGAATTTTCATTATTAAAATGATGAAGTGTACTTCTCTTAATTAATTAATTAATTAATTATATAGCTTGGGTTAACTAATCCATGATGGTAGTTGAATCTACCTCAACCCATATATTGTTCAATTAGCACCACCGGTCAATTCAATTTTCATCATTACTTTGGAACATGCAATGTAGGGTGAAAAAGTATAATCATTAATCCATTTAATTAACCATGTTTTAGATTATTTTTTCTTGTATCTTTAGGCATGGTCCTATCCTACTCATTTTAGGTTAAATGACCTCTAGTCACTAAATTTTTATGTTGTTTTAATTTAAGTACTTGAATTTTAATTTATCTTTTTTTTAGTCCTCAAGTTTTATTTAAGTAGATAGCCATGATAGCTCTCTCATATGAATAGCTCTCTTTGCTTATTAGCCATGGTGAATGTTATAGTTTTAGTGCAACTCTTCCTGCTTTCTTTTACTGCTTTCAGTGATGTTGATAAACAACATCATCCTTCCCTCCAGCTGCATCAAGTTGATAACAACACCTGGTCATCCTCCATCATACGGGCTTCTGATAAGCACCGCATATGGAGCTATGCAGTGCTCTTGCATGCTCAGGATGTGAAGCTGAAGAATACTTCTTTGGTTCACTTTGCTTATAGTCCTTGGATCCTGAAGAATGTTGTTGAGTGCTTGTACTCAGAACTCGTCGTTAACCCAATCTCTATCTCTCTATTGCAAGGACTAGAGCAGCAACATATGGACTTTGAGTACTCATCTACTGTTGGCTTATCAAATTCAATTGAAAAACTGTCTTTATGTCTTCCGACTTCAGCCATTCCAGAGGAAGGCAATTAGCTGCAACGTTCTGAGCAAGAAATAACAAATGATGCTGATATATCAATTTCCTTTCAAAAAATGTCTCTGTGTGTGGTGTCTCTCCTAACGGTGCATCCTCTTCACTTTCATCTCCTGCGTACCCAGAGGAAGGTTCCCTGCAACAACATATTGAACAAGAAAGTGGTAATGATGATCTAGCAGTAGGTGTTATAGGGCAGCTACAGAAAGGAAATGATTGGATGACAGAGTTTGTTGTGGGAATAGCAAAAGGCTCTTCTGATGGGCCAAGTTCGACTTCGAAGGAGTTGCAAGCCAATCAAGATGTGGAAGCCCAAGTAATTAGAGAATCTTCTCTCCCAAAACTCAATTTTTCAAAGTCTGCTGGCCCAACTTTGCTCCCTAGCCCTAGTGCAGACAATCCTTCTAAACTTGACCCAGAGACCATAATGCTTATTATGGATGCTCTTATAGGGAGTAATTTCTCTTCTACTGTGTCAAGACAAGAAGAAGCCTCATCGGTTATTTCTGCCTCTCACTAGGTTTCCGCTGTTCTTTCAGAATGGTTTAAGATAGCTTGTGTTATGTTATCTTCCATTCTGATTATGCTATGTGTTAGTTATACCAATTACTTCTACAGATATCATGTTAGGAGATGTATGCTGACATCACTTAGGGTTGAGTTCCCCGACATGTATCTCTACTTTTAGTATCTAATGAAGTTCCTTTGTTTTAAAAAAAAAAAGTTTTATTTAAGTAAATTCTATCAGTGTCTTGAAAAGGATATAATATTGTGGTGATCGAAGTGAAAATGTGCTTTGAATATTTGTTGCATCATTATTTTTTTCAACTAAATCAATACAGTTTTTTGAAATAAAATTAATCAGAGTTAAATGCACAAATAATCATCAAATTTTAATTTTTTTAATGTGGATACTAATTTTTAATTGTATTTTTTAGCATCCAAAATTTTATTTAAATATAATAAATCAGTATCCCAAAAGAAATATCCTTACTTTGATTGTCACATTATTAGATTTACTTGAAAGCACTAAACCAATGATATTTAAATAGAATATTGGATACTAAAAATATAAATTAAAATTCAATACTCAAATTAAATAACATAAAAATTTAATAATCTCAAATGAATTTAACTAGATATATTCCAATCCAATTTTTTTTTTCTAAGGTTTTCACATTTGTTTAAAGTTAAAATTGTTGATGAACTAAGTTCTAAAAAAAATTATTGATGAACTAATTATTAGGTAAGTTATAAGCATCAATAATCACCTCTCTCTGAATGGTCCTTCAACGTCTATCAAGCCTGTTTACCTCCTGCTGTTTATTCAGTCTCTAAAGTCTTTGAGGCTGGAGATTCGTGACCAGCAAGGAGATAACAATCGTGAGAAGATTACTGCTGACATACGACTGAGTCAGAATGCTCATGATGGGAAGACAGAAGTCTCGGGGAATGATCAAAGATCGCCTAAATGCTTGAATGATAAGAAAAAGGAACCAATAGCCTAGCGCACTTACAAAGCCCAACCTTTGATGGACATGTCTCCCAAAGCCAAGTTAATTAAGCCTGATAAAGGCCATTGCTTACTTAATGCCAACCTAGCTGACAACCTATCCAACTAAGGCCAAAAAGCAGTACTTTCTCTTGCTGAGAAATTTGAAAGTACAATGCTAACTATAGAGGCCTTATTTGGAAAAGGCACTACTAATAAAGCTCTTCAGGCTTCTTCGGCCTCTGGGGTTGGCAATGTTGGGAGGAAAGTTTGAAAATTTTGTTTGAAGACTCTTGCTCGCTCAAGAAAGGAACTTAGCCAATGTTGGCTCTTCTGAAGTCAATTCTGCCACATCCAGCTCTGCAATGTAACGGGGCGACGAAAGGAGCCCTAGGGCTAATGCACCCTTAGAGTCCTTAACAAATATTAAGGGCACGGATGAACAAGAAAAGTATAATATGGCCGAGCGAGGATGTACATGAAGGAAAAAGTATATTGAAGGGCAATTTGGCAAATATGAATAAATATATATATTTATATTTATGAAGGTGTAATGGGTGGAACATTATGATGTCTCCTCCTAGTAACCTTTAAGGTGCTCCTTATGCTCTTTAGGGGGGGGGGGGGGGTACACTCGGTGTAAGCTCTCCACCATCCCTGAGGCTTGTGTGCATGATTTAACAACATAACCTTAAGTGAGCTCCCTAGGTGAGAAACTAGGCGCCGGGCATCGAGTTTAGGAAAGAGGAATTCGGTGTCTCCATAGAGAAGGAGCTCTATGGACACTACGAGGCCTAGGTGCTCGTAGTGCATGTTCTCCTAAGCTCGATGTTCTTATATAGCTTGCACTATACGCTAGCATATAAGGGAATTACGAGGCATAAGTGGGATTTAGATATATACGGGAATTGTGAGGCAAATGTGGGATCAAGTATTGTGTGGGAACGGTGAATGTGAGACTCGAGATAAGAATGAGGCTCGAATACATATGTAACTATAAGATGAGCATGTGCCTTAAACATATGCAGGAATGCAGGGAACAACATTAGTGGTGAACATGCAAGGTTGGTTATGTTCGCCAACACTCAACTATAGATTGAGATCATTCGGTATTAATATTAGAGGCAGGTTAATAAGGCTTTGCTGGCCTAAACATAGGGGAGTTTAGGCACCATACGGGTCGAATATTAAGGCTAAAATGAGGACCCGTGACAAGGAGCACTTTCAGATACTCAAAGATAGGTTGACTTCAGCTCTCATGTTGACTTTAACTTTAGGAAATGAAGGCTATATGGTGTACTGTGATGCTTCAAGAGTAGGATTGGGTTATGTATTGATGCAAAATGGTAGAGCGGTTGCTTATGATTTAGAAATTGCAGCTGTAGTGTTTGCATTGAAGATTTAGAGGCATTACTTGTATGGTGTAACTTGTGAAATATACACCAATCAGAAAAGCTTAAAGTACATTTTTTAGCAAATAGACTTGAACTTGAGGCTGAGAAGATGAGTGGAACTCCAAAAGGATTATAATTGCTCTATTATGTACCATCTGGGTAAAGCCAATGTGGTAGCTGATGCGTTGAGTAGAAAGTCAGCAGGCACCCTTGCTCACATTAGCATAGAAAGGAGGCCAATCATTAAAGAATCGCACGAGCTGATTAATCAAGGGTTGCAATGGAAGGTAACCAAAAAATGTCTTTTAGCTCAATTTAGTGTATGATCAGTATATCTGGATGGAGTTAAGGCAACTCAAAGAACGGACCTACAATTACAAAAAATAATTACAGAACTTCATCAAGGTCAGTCTCGAGACTTTGTAATTGATAATGAGGGTGTGCTGCGTTTAGGCACTAGGTTATGTTTATCGAATGTGGATGATTTGAGAAAAGAAATTATGGAAGAAACACACTTTTCTGCTTATAATGTTCATTTAGGTTCTACCAAGATGTATCATGATTTGAAAGATACATATTGGTGGAATAGGATGAAAAGAGATATTGCAGAGTTTGTATCCAAGTGTCTCACATGTCAATAGGTGAAATTGGAACATTAGAGACCCTTGGGATTACCGCAATAGTTGCAATGGACTTTGTTTCTGGATTGCCTTGCACATCAAGTGGCTATGATGCCATATAGGTAATAGTTGGTAGGTTAACCAAGTCAGCATACTTCTTGCCAATTAAGAAGACCTATACTACAGGATAAATTGGCCAGGTTGTATATCAACCGAATTGTTTGCCTACATGGGGAGCTAGAGAGTATGGTGTCAGATAGAGGAGCTAGCTTTACTTCAGTCTTTTGTAAGAGTTGCATAAAGCATTAAGCATAAGACTTAATTTTAGAACAACTTCTCATCCTCAAACGGATGGTCAGTTAGAAAGGACCATTTAGACACTAGAGGATATGCTTCAGATGTGTGTGATAGATTTTGGTGGCCAATGGGATTTACTCTTATCATTGATAGAATTTGCATATAATAATAGTTTTGATGCAAGTATTGAAATTGCTCCATATGAAGCATTATATGGTAGGAAGTGTAGATTTCTTTTATGTTGGGAGGTTAGAAAAGGCAACTAACGGGACTCGAATTAGTGCAAGTGACTTCAGATAAGATTCCTATCATCCAACAGAGATTAAAAATAGCTTTTAGTAGATAGAAAAGCTCTGCAAATCCTAAAAGAAAGAATGGGTCATTCTCTATTAGAGATATGGTGTTTCTGAAGGTGTTACCAATGAAAGGCGTAATGAGATTTGGTAAGAAGGGTAAGCTAGCTCTAAAATACATCGGACCCTTTAAGATTCAGTCAAAGGTTGGTGATGTGGCTTATAAATTGGTGCTATCGGCTGAGTTGTCATAGATCCACCTAGTGTTCCATGTGTCAATGTTGAGGAAGTACATTTTTTATCCCTCTCACATTCTTCAGCCATAGGCACTGGAGCTTAGTGAGGATTTATCATATGAAGAGTATCTAGTGGCGATTGTGAATTGACAAGTTTGCCAGTTTCGCACTAAAGAGATTCCTATGGTAAAGGTGTTGTGGAGTAGCCATACAATAGAGGACTATACTTAGGAAACTAAAGCAGACATGCGAAGTCGATATCCTTGTTTAGAGGTTAATGTAAGATTTTAAAATTTGAGGACAAATTTTCTTGAGGGGGAAAAATGTAATAACCCTTAATTTATTTATAAAATAATATATAACAATGTTTATATTGGGTTGTTGATGAGTTGTGTCATTGATAGGTTATTGATTTGTTGTTGATTTGCTTGTTGTTTGGTTATTCAGTCGTGTTGTTGATGTTTGGTTGTTGAGTGGTTGTTGAATCATTGTATGGTATTAACATAGATAACTGGTAGTATTTTTCTAGTATATAAGAAATTCACTCATTTAATTGCTAATGATTATCTGGACTTCCAAAGTGGAATGACCAAATGGAAATTTTGCCAAAAATACAGGGATCAAAGTGATAATTTTTTGTCTTCCTCTTCAGTTATATCTGAAGACGAGAGAAATTTCAAAAAAGCCCATGAACTCTCGATTGTCACTATAGCACCTAAATCCTCTCCATCTCCGTTCATCGAACAAATGACCTCAGTTCTTCACGAAATTTGAACCATATAAACACCTCTACATCCTAGTACTTTTTATTTTGTGAAAATTGACTTGGTTTAAATTAGTTTAACCTCCAAAGTTTCAGCCTAAACTTTTGGGTATTAGATCACCATTTTTAGTGACTATTGGCTATTATAACCACCACCATTAGACTCATTTCGTTTTCAGGAGTTGAGAGATACCAATTTTGCGTATGATCAATGTTGTTTTAGTCTTGATCGGAGTATATTTGGTAATTTCTATTTTTCTCTCCTATCTATTTATTTGGTGGTTGTTTATAGTTTTTGAAACTATTTTTGAGTTCCATACATTGCTGCGAACATGTTAATATGCTTGATTTGTGTACAAGACGTTTTTCGGTGAGAAAATCCAGTAAGTCCCAACCAGATTCCAGTGAGAAATAGTGACCAAGCCAGAAAATTGTGATTTTATTTTTAATAAATAGTATAAATTATGAGGATTAATTTTTGTAACTAGAGCTAGGTCTGATTCCTCATGGATTTTGAATTAAAAATCCTGAAAGCATTTTGGTGGAAATTTCTCAATTTCTATTTAAATTGTCTTAACTTATTAAAATAAATTCTTTTAGCCTCAAATGCCATATTTAGGATATTTTTAAGTCCATTTTATTAATGGCTTGAGTTTATTAATTTGTTTAAGAATTTTGGGAAATCATTATGCATATATATATATAGGGGATATTACATAAAAACCCCAACCTTTGGGGGTACTTTCAAATAAAATCCTATCCAATTTTTTCTTTCAAATAAAACCACAACCTTTAAAATGTTATAAAAAAAGTCCTTCTTGGATGACTGTACTGGTAATGCTGAGTTTTTTGTTGAAATTTCATATACCTAGTATGCTACGTTTTTAGTTGTAATAACTAAGTTGCACTTTTATTTATCTAAACAGCTTGCTAATCCAAAATGAAACACTCAATTGGAGGGGAGAAAATATTAATTTGGGGGCAAATGCATTAGTTTCATCTCTTGTTATAAGTACAGTCATCCAAGTGGGCCCTATGGATCAGAAAAAAACTATTTCATCTCCTATTACCAATATAATCATCCAATGAGGGCTTTTTTTTTATAACATTTTAAAAGTTGTGGTTTTATTTGAAAGAAAAAATTGGATAGGATTTTATTTGAAAGTACCCCGAACGGTTGAGATTTTTTATGTAATTTCGCCATATATATATATATATTTATAAAATTAACTCATAGGTGGAGCGTGCCGACCGATGTGTCCTTGGCTCCCACTGCGGAACTCTCTATAATAAATAATATTTATTTAAAACATTTGGACAGCCAAGGACAGGTCGGCCAACACGCTCCACCTATGAGTTAATTTTATATAATGTTTGTTGAGGAAATCATTTAACAATTCTTTTATTTAAATTTTTATTAGCATGCTTGAGTTAAGCAATAATATGATTTTAGCTATTTTATTGCTATTGAGACATTAAAAGAATATTTAAATTATGTTTATGTTATTTATGATTTTATGATATAAATAATGTTTTAGAGAACAATGGTAGAACGTGCCACTTGGTGGGTGTCATCGGGACATGTGCACACTGGTTAAGATCTTGAGTTTGAGATATATGTGGATTGGCTTGGTTGAGCTTATTCTCTCAAGCAGTGTTATGGTTTTGGCTTGGTGGAGCTTGATCTCTTGGGCAGTATGTAAAATGAGCTCGGTGGAGCATGTTCTCTCGAGCAGTGTGTGAAATGAGCTCGGTGGAACATGTTCTCTCGGGTAGTATTTGGATTGAGCTCAGTAGAGCTTATTCTCTCAGGCCAAAGTTGAGATGTAACTCGGTTGAGCATGTTCTCTTGGGACATCAATAGTGGGTTGAGGTTTAGGGTTCTACCATGATTTTCCACTATAGATTTTATTTCACATGATTTTCATATGAGGAATTTTGTATACAGAGATTTATAGCTTTTGGAAAGATATTTTATAAAGATAGTTTTTTTCCAAAAAAATATGAAGGGATTTAAATATATAAACTATTTAATGGTTTTAAATAAGTGTTTTAAAACCAACGTGCATTTTATATTATTAATTCACTCAGTGAGGTCTGACTCCCCTCAATTATATTGTTTGGGATCTTGGAAATCTACTGTTAGATCTTCTCTACGCCAGATTCATTCTTCACTGGTTCCTTTATGTAGGTTATTGTAATATTATTATCATTTGTGGGATAATTTTAGTTAATCTAAATACCGCCGTAGTCTGGAGGATTTATTGTACTTGTATTTGGATTGGTATTTGTATAGCACTATAATATGTATTTTAATATACTTGAGTTGAGATGTTGGTGATTATGGTGTAGTTGTGAATGGTATATATTTTGGAAGTGTTATTTGCACTATGCAAGTATTTGGTTTTGTTCCCAGTACAAAGGATACTCTGCCAAATTTTCTTTAGAATTGTTGAGTTGGGGAATGTTTTGTTGTGAAAATTTTATATGTCCTTTCCCTAATAATTATATGTCCTCTATACCTTTAGAATTTTTATCTCCAAATAAATTTCCCAGCTCAAGAGTTTTCCATTCTGAGGAAATAAATTCACATAACTCCAAGATGCCTTTTTCTCCAAGTTGTGTTTGAACGGTCATCTCCATAATATTCTTTCTAGTAGTCTTCATTATTAAGCTTCCATGTAGTTTGATGAGCTGGGCTTCTTTCTTAACTTGGGCCTTTGAAATTAGTCAAATTTAATGGGCTTAATATACTTTTAGCTCAATAAATATGGGCTCAAACAGTATTAGAAACCAAACAGATGCCAATAATATAAAAATATCAGAATCCTTTAAATAATAAAAACTAATAAAGATAATATCCAAATCCCTTAAACAGATTCCATTACATCATAATCCTTAGCAGCACCATCACTACTATCTTTCTTCCCATTAGCATCATCACTTTTATTTTCATCTTCACCTCTAGCATGAGAAGAACTAGAACCTCCAACACCATCAACACCTTCACATACCAAAAAAAAAAAAATCGTTCAAACTCAATTTAACAAAAATAATAAAAGCATAAAAAAAACCTCCAAAACCTAAACCACCACCATCAGTGTCTCCATCACCATCTTTATCATTCTTTAAATTATCAACACCCTCACAACACTTTTCTTCTTTTTCTTCTTTTTTTTCTTCACTTTTTTCCTTTGCTTCATCATCACCCTAATGAACAAAAAAATAAAATCATAAAAAACTCTAAAACACAACAAAAATAAAGAAGTATATGATAGGAATCTATATAGTATATTATCAAAATATAATATTCAAAAAAATTAAAACATACTTCACTATCATGTTCAGTCCTTCAAACAATATCAAAACTATAATCAGAATCTTCATCATCATCACCTTGTTCTCCTATTCTCTCAAAACTAACATCCCTTCCACCTACATTCTCAGCCTGAAAAAAAAGTGTCAAATTAGAATATATTCGGTATATAATCCATATGACTCAGTTAAAAATTAAAAAATAAGCTAAAAAAAATCAGGCCTCATTACTCGGAGCAACTACTAGTTTCTCCATAACTAATTTCACATAAGCAAACACATTATCAAACTGAGCAAAAATACTTGTCTTCAAAAAAATCTCTTTCACCAAAATCTTTTTTCTTTGAATAATTTCTTTCAAATCTGAACCATAATCTTGAGATGACTCCTTAAAATGGCCTCCAATAGTGATCTGTGCCATGTTTCCAACTGGCGAACCATCATGAAAATTATCATCAGAGTCTTCATTATCATCACCAATAGTAGGAGATTTCTCTTTTTCAAAAAAACTGCTCAACTTCAGTTTCTCTCTTTCATATGCAGTTGGTGTCCTATTTTGCAACTTTAACTAAAAAAAATGTTATACAATAGAAAAACAAAAATAATAAACATCAATAAAAAAAACACCTTCTTAGCAGATTCACATAATATACTGCACTGCAACACCTTAAAACTTGGTGCAGAGTTGCAAGACTAATTCAAAACACGCGGGACATGACCAGTAGAAAAATTTGTTGTCTAACCAACAACATACAGGTAGCAATCATAAAACTAGACTTGAAATGCATACGAAAATCCATTCAATGTAATTTTTTAACCTTACCAACAAATCTTCTCTTAAGTGACTCCATAGTGACATAGAAAAAAATCCAAACCCTAACAATAACAGTCATACAAACCCCTAGCAACAATGTTCAAATTTTTTTGAAAACTATTTTATCTAAAGGGGAAGAAAACAAAAAGATCTCAATAAAGTACAACAAAACAATTTTTAAACAGTCATCATTATTCTCCCACCTTTTTGCCATGAAGCACTCTTGAATTGACTCTTTATTGACCTTGCCTAAACCACTAAAATATTTCTCAATCAGAAAATTATCATCACAGTAAATACCAACATTCATCAAATCAACTACACAATTAAGACCACTAGCCAAAGAAAATTATTTCAAACCAAATTTCATTTTAACACCACAAATATCAAACCAGGACTCTCTAAATTTGGATGCCTCAATTCCCTAAGCAATAAAGAGTGAATTAATTGACACTGAACTTCAAATTTTAGAAGATCAAGAAAATATCCAAAAGATGTAGCCTTAAACAAAGCCAATTGTTCATCATTGAGAGTCTTTTTAATGTTATCAATAACATTAAAACTCAAACAACAACTAATTTTTGAAAGAAAATAATCTTCACGATGAATCAACAGTTGCCAATCCTACAAAAAAATACATATATATTACAAAAAATAAAAACAAAAACAATCAACATAAAAAAAAAGATTCAAATAAAATACAAATAATATGCAAAAAAAATTTATTTAAAAAAAATACCTACCTTCAAAGCAATGGTTTTTGAAGGGGGGCTCCTTAATAGTCACTTTAGAAACCCCCATTTTGTAGAAGGGAATTTAGGAAAACCATATTTAGTTTTCCCTTTAGAAGTTAATATAGTATTTTTTTTTAACACCACATTGCTCTTCAACTGTTGCTTCAGTTTTATCAACCACATTTTCATCACCAACATTAACATCCTCTACGGATTTTTCTTCACCAACATATTTAGTAGAAATAGATTCTCTTTCCTTTTTTTTTCCTTTTTCCACACTCTGGCAAACACTCTTCCTAGCCATTTCGACTTCAAAGCCTTTTTCATTCACCCACTAACTCTTATGAGATTTAAAAGAACCAAAATGAGTTTCCACCATTTTATAAGACAATGCATATCCATCAAAAATTTTAAAAAAATGGTGTCGTTTAATAATCCAAATTAAAATTGTAAAATAAGGATTTAATCAAAAGGGCACATCTTCAATGATGGACATTGCAAAAAATAGGGAAAAAAACCAACTAAGAAACCTAAAGACACAGAGAAGAACAGAAGAAGAAACAAAATGGGCATAAAAGACAACAAAATAAAAAAAAAGGGCACGGATGAAAAGGCAAAAGGACATGCATGTAATTAACCTATAATCTAGGTAAATCAATGTAAACCGGCTAGGAAATGGGCACAAATTTGTAAATATCTCTAATATAATTTGCTTCCATTTTGCCACTTAGAAGACAATAGGCCTCATTATAAAAAAAAAAAAGAAAAATACAAGGTAGTAATGGCAGAATTGCTTTTAAAAAAAGCCTATAACTCTCCAATTCCACCACTTTGAGTGGCTAAATTAACATCCTACAATTTAAAATGACGGCATTGCCATATAGGCAAAAAGTACCATAAAGTTGTAATTTTTTTAAATCACCAAAAAAGTAATTTTTTTAAAATTACCATAATTTTGTAATTTTTTTATTGCCAGATATTGGAAAAACCCTACGAGTGGTGACATGGGTTGTTGCATATTCATCACTTTAAAAGAGTATAGTACATCTGCAACCCCATGTATTTGGTACAATTTGTCAGTTTGACACTCCAACTTACACTTTTGTCATTTCCACACTTAAACTCATAAAAAATGCACTAATTTAATGACATATATAATACATTTGCCACCCCACGTGATGACACTCCTAGTGTAACAAGGAATCCTAATCTAGCGAAGATTCAAGATCCTTTGACCTATGATGGAGGTCCAATCACAAGGGCACGTGCTAAGAAGATGAAGGAAGCATTACACATGCTAATTCAAGCAATTTGGGCGCAAAGTACAAATCTGAATAAATCTTATCCGTTTGGTGCACATGGAGTTAATTCTAGTCCAAAGCTTGTTCATTTGGTGCAAATTGAAGACTTAAGCCCAAGTAATGTTATTGGGTCTAATTTAGATGCTTTAAGCCCAAAGGAGTAGCTACAAGTATTCCAAGCCCAAGATGAAGCCCAAATATGTGTTATTTAGTCCACTTAGTGCTACATACAAATTTGCATGTGTTTAAGTCCAAAACAGAATTTTAAATGTTTGTTTTTAGTTAGGAATACTTTTCTTAGCTTATTTTGCAAGCAAAATAATTTCTTTTTTAAAAAGGACATGTTTTCTTATCTTTTAAGGGTTTATTATCCTTATCGTTTTGGATAAGTAATAAATCCAAATTCGTTTTTAATGCTACTTAAACAAAATAACACATGGTTGGGCTTTATCTTGGGCTTAGAACTAGTGTAACTACTCCTTTGGGCTTAATGCATCCAAATCAAGCGGATTAGATTGATTTGGATTTGTATTTTGAGCCCACCTTTCTTGAATTAGCATATGGCATGCTTCCTTCATCTTCTTAGCATATGCCCATGTGATTGGATCTCCATCATAAGTCAAAGGGTCTTCAATCCTTGTTGGATTAGGATTGCTTGTTACATATTGAATCCTTGTTGGATTAGGATTGCTTGTTACATATTGAATCCTTATTGGATTAGGATTCCTTGTCACCTCTTGAATCCTTGTCTGATTAGGATTCTCATCATTCCGAATGATGTGGTCCAAGAGCAAGCTTTGGAGTTCTTAGACAAAATGGACAAAGTTCGATAATGGCAGTTTCGTAAATAAAGTGAAGTTCCGAGTGTCGGATTTCAGTGTTTTCAGTGGCTATTTTTGGTGGAAATGGGCCACTGATTCAAAGCTACAAGATATGCTTGTAATGGCCTATGGATTTTGGCCAAATTCGCACGTTTGGGCCTTCTAATTAATGTTTTTCTATTTTAGTAATTTTACCTATTTTTATTAGGAGCTTTTTTAGGGTTTACTTTTGGTATATAAGTTTATTTACGCCTTGTTTTAGACGGCTTTTGATTTCTAATAAATTTTAGACTTTGTTTTTCCCAAATTTCCTAGAATTCGATAGAATCAATAGGGGTTCGAAGATTGCGAATCGGTATTCTTGAGAATCAACGATTTTTGCAATTATTTACCTTCCGCTACATCAGGACTGAAATCCGACACTCGGAACTTCACTTTATTTACAAAACTGCCGCTACCGAACTTTGTCCATTTTGTCTAAGAACTCCAAAGCTTGCTCTTGGACCACATCAAGAAGTAATTAATAATATAATTTTTAACAAGCACCATATCATTCTCCAAAACACCCTCAATCATCATCGAGTTACAAACATTCTTAGCCCGACAACGAATAAGAAGACCGTGGTAAAACTTGGAATTTTGATCCCTATCTTTTAAACATCTAATGCGACTTTTATCTTTATACAAAGTTTCTTGTTGAGCTAAATATATAGGAAGACAATTATTGGTAGCAAGCTCTTGCTTATGTAAATCATCTGAAAAACCTTATTGCTCATTTGCATTCTTGATGGATAATAAATTCTGCTTGGCTTAGGAAATAAGCATGTGTACATGGCCAAAAGTATTTTTGTTCCAAGTTCACAAGAAAGCACGAAGAAGCTTCAACTTAGTCATCATAACATATCAGGTGACCAGAAATAGAAAGAGAGCACCAAAAATTACCCACAGCTGGCAAGAAATCATCATGAGATGTCCACATGGTCATAAACCTAAAAGGACGAGGAAGTGAAATAGAATGCCAAAATGAAAGCAAAAGAGGGTTGTGATCAGACCAATGGCGTGCAAGAGTATAGCACTCGATAGAATTCCAATTCTAAAAAGAATTATCTGAGCATAAAGCACGATCCAAACAAATATCAACCTGATGAATACCACATCTGTTATTAGTCCAGGTATAATGGGAACAATATCAAGACATGTTAAAGAACAGTTGGCCATAGTAGAAATAAAATCTTGGCAAGAGCGAGCATTAGGAGGATGACTTGTCTTTTCATGAGCACCAAAACAAGCGTTAAAATAACCAATTAAGAACCAATTATCATTAATCAAGGAACAAAGATATTCTAATTCACTCCAAAGACCTCTTCTTATTGAGCTAAGCACATAAGCATAAACATAAGTAATAAATTGAGTTTGCATATTCACCCGACATTCCATTGTGATATTTTGAGAAGAACTAGAAAAAACATTAACATTCCCTGCTTCCAAATCATCAGCAACAAGCAACCACATGCTAGGAAAATCCAAGAGTTTAGAAGAAACAAAAGACAACTTTAAAGAACGCGAGGAACTGCTTTGAATTGATTCAAAAGCCACCTTAGGCTCAACAAGACAAACAAAGGATGGCTTATGAGAATTACAAAAATTAAACAATGCTCTTTAGGTGTTTGGGTTACCCAGACCCCTGCAATTCCAATACAAAATATTCATAGAGAAGAGGCATTAGAAACTGACCTGGTTTGTGGTCTTTTTCTATTAAAACTGGAGCATTGGTTTTACCCTTTCTCTTTTTTCAATCAGAAACAACTTGCCATGGTTCAGGATTATTTAATTCTGCAAGATCTGCCCATGCGTGAGTGGATACAGCATGCATTTCAGTTTGGGCCATAGTTCGATAGGAGGCAAGCAACTGAATATTGGAGGAGCTGGACTTATCGCCTAAAACAGCCACGACATCATCATTAATAACATTAACATTGTTGTTATCCATAGTAGTTACAACGATGTCGTTGGTGATAGTAACAACATCATTTTTGGGAGTATTAACAGCTTTTAACAATGGACCCATGAGTTAGTTCAAGACTGGAGTAGCTGAATTATCCGGAGCTATATTGTCTTGAAGGTGGGCAAAGGTTGTAGCTACCAGAATATTAGTACTGGAAGCACGTTTTGGACGCCAAACTCATTGCACTCGAGTACGACGTCGTGAATTCCTACTGTTTGAAACATCTCATTTTGGCCCAAGTTTATGAGGAACGTTGTGGTCGTACTGTTTCACCAATCAATAAGAAGCTGCTCCATGCCCGATAGAGTTACATAATCAGCAAAACTCAGGCAGGTTTTCATAAATTATATCAATGTCAAAGAGAGCTCCATTACATTTCAGCATAAGTAAGTGCTATAAATTATTGGCTAGATCAACGTCAATTAGAATGCGAGCAAAGTGGCCAAGATCTCCGTCAAGAGTAGGCATGTCAATGCGAATCTGAGTTCCGGTGTCAATGAGGATTTGGGGATCCCATAGATGGCTGCCGATAAAACCTAACCCATATTTGTGTTGACATTTTTTTCCCTTGTATGGATTGAACCCCGGTGTCCATTGTTGTAAACGCAATATCCCTGGTTTAAGCAAAATTGATCCACGGTTCCAAACATGGTCCTTTGAGGCTGCAGAGTGCAGCAGAATGTGATAGAACCCTTGACCTAAAGATATAATTCACCAGTTTTCAGAGAGATGCCAAATTTCAGAGAGCTTCTCTTTCAGCTTGGCAAGAAGCCAAAGTGATTCTCCTTTACCTAATACAACCCGAGAAATTAAGGAGTGTTGACATAAAGTAAGTCTGGATTTGTATATTTCGTCGTTGATTTTTATTGCCTGATAGGTACATTGTTTGGGCGCGACGCCTTGGAAAGTATTGACAGGAGAAGGGAGAGGCAACGAAATGCCAGCTGCCACTACTGAAGAGAAGGTTTTGAGACCTTGTTTTGGTGCGTCAAGATGGTGATTTTCTGGAACCAGCTGAGAGGTACCAGGTTGCAAAAATCTATCATCAGAAAACAAATCAGAATGGCTGACAAATTCATTATCATGCTTGGAAGCGTGCAGCTTGCCATCCGAAGAAGAGGACTCTGGCGGCATTAGGGTTTTTCATTCATTTCATTAAAATTTTCATTTTTATGTTTAAAAATTATATTTTGAACATGGTTTTAATGTGAGAATATCATTTTTATTTATTTTCGCTTTCTTTGAGTAAATATTGGATTTTTTATTATATTATATTTTATTTATTTTATTTGTTTCAAATTTAAATTTTCATTTTAATACAAAAATAGTATTTTCTTCATTTTCATAGTTAAAGTTTATAATTTTATTTAAAATATCATTATTTCAAATTAAAAGTTCCATTTTAGCATCTTTTGTTATTTTATGATATTATTTATATGGAAATGAGATGTTTAATATAAAATTAGGATTTTTATCGTTAGAAATATAATGAAAGTAGGTTTTTTTATTTCATAAAGATAACATTTTTATTATAAATTTTAGAACTTTATAAGTGAAGTAATGTTTCATATTTATCTAAAAATAAATATAAAATATTTCCTTCTTTTTATCTTCACATGTTTGCTCATTTGCATAACATTCACACTATCATTTTAAGATTATATCAATGACTTGTAATCAAAATCCCAATTTGGAAAATCTTTCTTGAAGAATTGAGGTATCCGTCCTAATCAATTACATGTTTCATGCATTTACATTAGCATCCTTATTTGCTATTTGCTTTGAAGCTCATTTTCTTATTCAATTACTTTCTTTCTCTTTTATTTATTAGTCGCCATGTGAATGAATGAATATGAAAATTGTTATAAATGAATTGTGTGCTTGCATGTGTTTGCTATTAACCTTTGTTTTGCAGGGATTATTAGAATACAATTTTTTTATTTTCTATTTTAATTGTTTTTATCAGAATAGGCTATTTCAAAGTGATATAATCCTTAATCCCGATTCCCTCTTATTTATTTTTTGTTTTGATGTATTTATTAGAATATGTTTTTTCAAGGGTTGTAATTTTTAATCTCTTTCCTCATTTTTATTTTTATTTTTACTTTTATTTTGTCTTGGTTGATTTTCTCTTGCATGCTTGTGCACTATTTGTTTATTTGCTTATTTGATTAACTTGTTTTATTTGAAATACATGCTTCTTATCTATTTTGATTGCTTACTTGTTTATTCCTCATCTTTATTATTCTTAAATTTACAATATATGCGTCAATCCAATTATTCCAAGTGCCAACTACCAATCAATACCATATCTAATTAAATTGACTAACTTTCAAGTGTGGTAAATGCATCATGAAAATCGAAATATTTCTTAAACAAGAAAATGTAATTCTACCTAAATAAAAAAAAGATAATCTTGATTACATGCGGATTGACATATGCAGCAGGTTGTAGCACACTTTTCACTATGATGAAGACCGAATTGATGCAAGCCCAAAACATAAAAGTTATAGCCCATGATGTAAGTTTTGATTAGAATCTTGAATCACTCCATTTGAATTGTATTGGGGGAGATACGGCCCATTTACTACCGTATGTGCAGTCTGCCCAGTTTTGTACCCGACCTGATAATTTTTCATAATTTTAGACCAAAAATAAGATTGAAACAGACCTAACCATCTTCATCAAAAGTATAGATCTTTCTCTTATCTTTCCAGCCCATGTTGAATTAACTCAATCTGATTTCTGTAGAGAAACTTATAACCAAAATACTAAAATAGGCTACCAAAAGATGAATTAAAAATTAAATCTAGGATCACAGAAGGACCATATCATTCCCTCCCTCTTGAAGATGATTCATCCTCGAATCATAACCATCTTTGAAAGCGGATATAATAAATGTCCTCCAGGATCAAACACAAATAGTTTGCTTGAAATCTAGGATCAAACACAATCATAACCATCTTTGAAGCAACTTGAACTTGATTGCACACTTGGAACATAGAAATTCCATTCACGAACTTGTATGCTTTGAATTCTGGTTGCTTCCTTTTAAACTTGAAACATGAATATCTCAAGTTATTCTTGCTATGAGCAAAGACTCCATAGATTCTCTTGTAGGAATAAGGTACTTCAACAACATCATCAAATGGATCTTTATATGGTTCAAAGCTCTGTAAAATAATATTCAAAACACTAGAAAAAGAAAGATTAAAGTTGTTAGTATAATCACAATGAATCACTAACTCATTATCCTTTTTTATGCTCTCAATCTCTAACTTTTTCTCTTCACTCTTGACTTGCTTAATTTCACTCACTAAGTGTTTCCCATTCTCCTTACTTTTCTCACTCAATTCAGTTTTCACACTCAGCTCACTTTTTTCTTTTCTCTCAACTTCATCAGTTTCCTCCCCAAAGTATTCCCAAATGAAGATGGAAACTCTTCACTTTGTTGAGTAATGCATGGGTCTTCAAAAGTTGCCTTTAGTGGTGAGGTTTCAACTTGGCACTCCTCCTTACTCTTCACTTCAACTTGTTGCTCAACCACTTCAATGACTTCAACACTTTCTTTCTTCTTGGATTTACTCACTATTATTTTCTCAAAAACATTCACTATCTTTTCATACTCCAAAGCATATTTGATTATATCCTTCAAAGAAATGGAAGGTTGAAAATATATATCCATCTCCAATCTCCTAGCAATCTCATGCTTAAGCCCATTGATGAATTTTGTAACCTGCCACCTTTTGAAACCACCTACATCACTTGCTATTACAAATAACTTAAACTTTTTAATATATTTATCAACGCACATTTCATCACTTTGTTTAAGCATCTGCAATTTAACATAGAATTTATCCCTAACAGTGCTATAAACAAGAACAAAGAACAAGAACGAAGTTTAAAAGAACAAAAAAAACACACGAAATCAGAATTAAAGAACACAAATAATAAAAGATAAAACCTGATCTAGAGCAAAAGCTCTGATACTAAATGATACAAAACCTCCAAAAATAAGCTTGAGAACCCCTTTATATATACAGACCCCCAACACATTAACTTGAAAACCCCAATAGTCAATTCAGCAACAACTCCTAAGAAAAGGCTAGATTTCAGATTACTTAGAAAGATTATCAAAGAATCAGAATTAGGAAAACTTGTTTCAGAATTCCGTGGAGAAGGTAGCCGTAGGCGGCGGAACCCCAGTCGTAATCTCGCAAGGCATCGAGGTCCTATAGTAGAGGAAGCAACTAAGAACCACCAGTGTTGTTCGAATTAGGGAACACCATGGTGCTCATCAAGTAAAATATGAAGCACCGGGCTCGTCTCTCAATGCCATCAGCACCATCTCCAGCAGCATCATCAAAGGCCTACCAAAGCCAGTCATATGAAATCAAACTACCTCGGCCAACTTTGAATTGGGGACGACAGCCTAATAAATTAAGGCACAGCCCCATGAGGTCCTCTATAATGTCAAAAGGGATCCGATAACTAGCAAATGAGAACCCCATAATAGCAGCAAAGTCGAACGGCGTATTCATCATCTCACCAAACTAGAAGTGGAAGGTGTGTGTGTAGTTTGACTGCCACTAGACCAAGGCAATCATAGTTGCATTTTGACTCTTCAATGATTTTGATCCCTCCAGCAAACCGTCTAGAATACCATCGAAGCTGAGACTGCACACCCGATCTCGCACCTTCGCAAACAGTTTTTGGTAAAGCTTCTTGCCACCAGTGAAGCTACCAAATAGCACCAATGGAGTCACAAGGCTTTAAAAAGGGAAGTCAGCAAAACACAGATTCTGACTCAAAATTTTTCCCACCTAAATATGATATTCAACACTAACTATCATTTGCTCGTTGTTTATAGGTAGATGATATCATGCATTGAAGACAAGAAGCAACATGATAAATTCTAGCATGCAACCTAAGGAAAGCAAATCTTAGCAAAATACATCTCTGAACGCGCAAATGAGCAAATTCTAGTAGGGGAAGTATCATAAATGCTAGTTCTTAATTAATCTAATTTATTACAAAGTTTTTAGCACTAACTTCCTATATCCTATCATGCAGGGGAGAAACAACATCAAAGGAAGAAGGCAAAAAAAAAATAAAAATAAAAAATAAAAGAAATGAAGTTTGAGGCACTAATCCTCTACCAATGAAGCACCCAGATATGCTCCCTCAAGTTTGAAATGAGAGGAATCTCTTGTCCACTCATCACTGAGTGCCTCGTGCAATGAGCAGGCACAGGCTTCTAATGCGCAGCACCGTCCACAGCCTGATCTCCAAGAGCTCCTTCATCAAGCTCCTTCAAGCCAATTGCAAGACTGGGCGAAACTTGCCTGAGGAGGTCATCCCATCACCGCCTTTGCCTCCTTGTATAGGTATATCTTTGAAGTGGAGAAAGCCTAAAGTTTAGAGAATCCTAAGGAGAGGAGAGAGAAAAGAGATGGAAAAATGAGGAAAAAGACAAAGAGAGAGTCTTTTATAGCCTTGTCCTACGGTGCAATCCAAGACCCATGGAAGCCCCCAAGATAAACATTTTTCATGCACTAAAGCTTCTAGAAGATCCCAAAGGCACTTTAGAGGTCCGGACATTGACTCGAGACACACTCGAAAGTCAAAAATGCACAGCAAAGGATCGAAATGCCCCTGAAAAATGCAAAAATTCAGGGAAGTCCTTCATATCCTTTTCACTTTTTCCTTTCACATAAATTCTCACATTCATACATTCATTTGCATCCCAAAACATTATTTTCTCGTGCTCATAAAGGTGTACTCACACTAGAGAGGGGCACATTATATGGACGGACCAATCAACCCCGATAGAGATCATCTCTCCCTTATGGAGTTTTCAAAGTTTCCCGACTTTAGTTAGCAAACTCAAGCTAGAATTCTCAATTCTAATCAACTTAATACTTGCCAACCTCATGAAAGACATTAAGTCCACTAAAGGAGAAGTCGCTAGGAATCGAGACATTCAGGTAACTTACCATTGTCATGATAGACCCTGGAAGAGGTTTAGATGCAACAAAATAATAATAATAATAATAAGAGAAATCATACAAAAAAATAAAAAAATTATAAGACAACCGTAGCCGGATTAACTTGAAGCTCCTGATATGCACTCCTCACTAGCAAAGGTAAATAGCTGAAAGCACCAACAAATTCACATGCATCATAGTTTTTAAAATCGAGTTACATCAGAGCACCTTGATTTACGAACACCATAATCACACAACAGCACTCACAAAAAGTTTTCAAAATTTGCTCTCATTTATTAATAAGCCCCGGTTTGATCAATGTGTGCGGAGTAGGGGCCTACCCCAAAATTTTTCATCTCATCTATTTTCCAAGTTCACTCTTATATATAGAAAAGTGCCAGTTTGATCGATGTGTGTGGAGTTGGGGGCTACCCCAAAAGTTTTTTAACATTTTGCTCCCCATACGTTGGTAGCAGCCAAACATATGCGTAGCACCCTCATTAAAAGTTTTCCAACATTTTACTCCCCATGCATTGGCAGTAGCTAAATGCATGCACAACATCCTCATGAAAAGTTTTCTAGCATTTTGCTCGTCGTGCATTGGCAGTAGCCAAACACATATGCAGCACCTTCATAAAAAAATTTTACCTCTCATTTGGTTTTCAAAACTTGATTCCCATGCAATGACAAGCATCGGCTTGATCAATGCATGTGAAGCAGGGGGTAGTTGTTGATACCCAAATTTTGACGGTTCCCTAAAAAATTTGATAATGAAGGATTTCTGTCAATCAAACGGGGAAAATTTTGTTTCAAATTTTCTCGAGCGTGCCTAGACTAAGAAAAAACCCAAACAAACCTAAAAGCAACCAAAAATCTCAAAAAAGCCAACTTGGGCCTAAAAAATAACCAAAAGTAGGGGAAAAGCTCATAGGAACGGGTCAACCCATGAGCTTGGGTTGACAACCCATGAGTGTGGCTTTAGAACCCAAGCCCATGGGTCAAAAACAAATTTTACCCTAGCGTGGGTCTAGAACCCAAGCTCGTGGGTCCCTTGACCAGTATTTTTAAAAAGTTCAATTTTTCCATCTTTTGGAGGGAATTTGGGCACATTTCTCAAGACACTCTCGTAAAGAGAGAAAACACTACTGTTTTGGATGAAATTCTCTCTCTCTCTCTGTGATACTCAAGGCATTTGGAGACCCATTTATACCAAAACACTTAACCAAAATCAATTTTTGTCTCAGGATTTAGACCTTTAAATCCAAACTGAGCTCCTTCTAAGTTAAAGCACACATCAAGGGTAAAAATCCAGTCCCTCTAAGGATCCCCTAACCATTTTTAATTAAAAATTAGGTTTTTATGATCTTCTTCATCTTATTTCTATCATTTTTATCATTTTTTTGCATTTGTATTTATTTCATTATGAACATTTATTATATTGGAAAAGTTGTAATTTTTGGGGTGATTATGAAGTTTGGATATAAGATATGATAGAGTAGTGGGAAGTTTGGGTGATTCCGGGAGTGTTTGCATTCATTTTTGTATTTTTTTTACCATTTTTGCATTATTTTTCTATTTATAAAAAAATGGATATTTTGGTGTAAAGTTAACATTTTTATTATTATTATTGCATCATCTTAACTTATTATATTTATTTCTGCCATTTTATTTATTTTCATTAATATTTCTACATTTTTCTCATTTTCACTGCATTTTACTATTTTTTATTGCATTTATGTCATTTGTGGTAAATTTAGCATTTTTATCGTAAGGGTAATATTTTTATGGTGAAAATGTCACCTTTACCATTTTAATATTTTTATTCCTGCAACTCTATTTATTTATGCATTTGTTTTTGTATTCTTATTACTTTTGTGGTACTTTTATAATTTTTATTGCATTTGTGTTTTTTATAGTAAATTTGGTCTTTTTATCATAAAGGTTACATTGTTATGGTAAAAATGTCATCATTATTATTTTTATATATTTGTTGCTGTCATCTTCATTTATTTAGGTATTTATTTCTATATTTTTATTATTTTTATGGTATTTTTGTAATTTTTATTGCATTTATGTCTTTCATAGTAAATTTGGCCTTTTTATCATAAAGTTCACATTTTTATGGTAAAAATGTCATCGTTATAATTTTCATTACTTTATTTCTGCCATATTTATTTATTTACATAATTATTTCTGCACTTTTTATTATTTTTATTGCCTTTTTGCAATTTTTGTTGTTTTTATCCCTTTTATAGTAAATTTGGTATTTTTACCACAAAGTTTACATTTTTATAGTAAAAATATCACCTTTATCATTTTAAATTATTTTTTATGTATTTTTTATTTTTATTAATATTCCAGCATTTTCGTTGCCTTTTTGCAGTTTTTATTACTTTTCAGCTATTTATGATAAATTTGGTGTTTTTATCATAAAATTCACATTTTTATGGTAAAAATGTCACCTTTACAATTTTCATTGTTTATTTCTATCATTTTATTTATTTATATATTTATTTCTGTATTTTTATCATTTCTATTGCATTTTTACAATTTTTATTGCATTTATACTTT
>CATIWM010609902.1:0-22290 GCA_949671775.1 Mallotus repandus | reverse complement strand
AGAAAAGAATCATCAAATTCATTATATATATATATATATATATATAATGAATTTGATGATTCTTTTCTGCTTACAATTTTCTTTCTACTTACTATTTTCTTTACCTTTTGTTTATAAATCACTTTTTCAATGTCAATTTTTTTAGATGTATAATCCATTCTTTAATTGATCATTCTACACTTAAAATCTCTAACGATTATAATGAAGTTTAATGTTGTTTGTAACTTGAGAATGTATAAATATTATTAAATAAACTTCAATTTTATTTTCAATAATAACTAAAAAAGTTAATTGAATTTATATTCATTTTGTATTTTTCTTTCACAATATTTACACCACTAAAATACGCAATATTATTGTATGAAGGTTGAAAATACTTTAATTATTTGTCTATTTGTTCATATTGAAAGGTAGAAGAAATGACTAAAGAGAAAATTTCAATTATTTTTCAAGTTGTAACGTAAGATATATTTTTTTTTATAACTCCATCTATCAATTTATTTTTTAGAAATTAAAATATTTTATATAATATTTTATTCATATTTTTAAACTGCTTGCGCATTGCGCAAGCATATGTCTAGCTTATCTATAGAGGTGAGCAGATTCAAAAAATTTAGAGATTAAAAAATTTTGACGATATATTAAAATTTGAAAATATTAAAAATAAAATTTTTAATACAATACCAAATTTAAAATTATTAATACTATATTGTTCTATTTTTCGATCATTTAATATGAAGACTTAATTCTTTTAAAATAGTACGATATGGTACAATTCAAAATAATTATTTAAAAATGAGACAATTACTATTTGTCTCATATAATTTACTATATTATATTAATTAGTCCCTCATTTTCAAAAAATATATTTATTTATCCTTCAATTTTAGAGAAATAAATTAAATACTCTTTTTGTTATGTTTTCAGTTAAATAGCCATTAAATAAATATGAAATTATCAAAATACCATGTGTTTGCTTTTTGATTGCCTAAGTAGTCCTGTACAACTTACCTCTTGTTGTTGTTGTTGTTGGGGTCAAATACATGAGAGGGTATCGAACTTTTGATTTGTTTCAATTCAGTTAGCAAACTTTAATTTGTATCTTTTTAGATACCAAACTTCTATTTTATTTCATAATAGTCACTAAAAATTTTTTTGGTACCTAAACAATTCAGAATTACTATATTAATCCAGAATTACAAATTTTTTTTTTACAAATAAGTCCATATTTTCTATACATTTATAGGAAATAAGAAAAAATTTAAAAATCATTTTGATTCAAGCTAGTAAGAGCAAACTCAATTTGAATGGTATCAAAGTGTACAAGAAGTATACTTTCAAACTTTTTATAATTTCTGGAATAAATTGAAAAGATAAAGAGATTGAGGGATTAAAATAGTTTTTAAGTGAAATTTAGAGGACTAAAAATTTTTGACAGAACCCTTTTTGAAACAAAATCAAAGTTAGGTGACTCTAAAGAAACAAATTGAAGTTCAGTATCTAAATTACAATAAGTGTAAAGTTGAGTGACCACCTTTGCATTTAACCCTTATTGTTGTGCTTTTGGTCACTGTAAACCAGCTTTAAGTGCTTTAATAGGTGACCTTCTTCTTGCTCCTCCGCCTCTACTGCTGCCTGCTCCACCACCACTACCACTTTCTTCTTAACTATCTTCTTGAAGTAGATCTTCCCTAAAATGTTTTCTCCCATAATTCTCAACTGAATCTCCACCTTTACCACTGCCACTTGGCAGCGCTTCCGCTATTTGATCGGTTGTCAAAAGATGTTGGTGCTGCTATTAAAACCCTAACAAAGTTGTATGACATCTGTTCGACATCTCATCCATTCTTTTTGCTTTTGCTTTAGTCGAGTTTATATAATAGTGCAAGAATTGGATTTTTACATATGTCCATTGTTGGGAAAAATTGACCCCTTACAATTCAACAAATCCCTTCATCCACTAAGATCATAACTTGAACAAAAATACTTGAAAAATAAAAGAGAGAAATACACAATAATTAACGTGGAAAACTCCCAAATGGAGAAAAAACTACGGGTGTTGTCAAAAGACAACCAAGAGAAAAATATTCATAAGTACACATAAGAAAATTTCCCTTTAAATTCTCTACTAGTGTATCTAATAGCTTTCAATGGTACACCAAATACTACACGGTGATTGACACACTTAACAAAGGAAGCAAAGAGTTTAATTTATAACCAACTCCCTCCTTACTTCTCTTCTTTTCAGTGTGGGATAACACCCATCTTTAATTTTTTATCATTCTTCAACATCCATGACATCAAGACCATGATCACCACACTTAAAGCTATAGAGGAGAAGAGAAATCAGAAAGTAGTCGAAAAGAAACAAATAAAAGCTCAAGCAAAAGAAGTTAATTAGCTAAATAATGGAAAGACATGACTATGCTACAACATAATCAACTTTAAAACTAACCAGTAAAATGATCATCAATATGGATTAGAGAATCTATTTTATTTTCATTGATGTTGTTTAACAATTCCTCTACACGTTTAACTGCAGAGGTCAGAGACTCCAACAACATGTCCAGCTCAAATCTATATATGACAAAAACATGGGAGATCAATCATCTTCAAATTCCAGTAGCTCTTTGCTTGAAAATTGTATTTCTCAAGGAACTTTCCCCTAAAATTAAACTACCAAAAAGCTTCAAGTTAGCAGAAGGCTACTTCAAATTTTATGATATCATCCTATGGGCCTTTGAACATGCACAGGTGCATAATGTAATAACCATAAGGAAATAAAATTATGTACCTAAGAAATTGTGGACTGAATGTTTATTCACAGCGTACCCAGATAAGATGAAATCTGTTGTAAGAAGCTCCTATTTTTGAAGGTTTATGTTCAAGACTATTCAACTTGGATGGTGGCAAGAACTTACCCATCTCCTTTCCAGCCGATAGGGCCTAGGCATTTCATGTAAGAGCAAAACAAGAAACTCGGACTAAAAGTGAAAGCAATTTGTATGATTGAGTTACATAAAATAAGTTGCACTTTTGTTAGATAAAAAGTTGATCCCACGGCTAAACTATTAAAAGAAATGATTTAGATATATCTTGAGCACTTCATATTTAAGGGAAAGCACCAAAGGTCAAAGCAATATACATTTCTCCTCGTTGTGTAACATGCAAATATTTAAACCCCACAATTAAGTGAACAACTTGCATTTTTTATTATATTTCTAAAAGCCTCCTTAGGACTACTTTCACATAAACATTGTCTAAGAGGCAATGTTTATAGTTCATTTATAGTTCAATCCTACCAAGAGGCAATCCCAATACCATAAGCAAGCAAGAATCAAAGAGAGTAACTTTTGTAACAAAAATATAGTTTGCTAGATGACCTTTAAATTGAAGACAGAATAAAGAAAAAATTGACTAACCTGAATGCACCAACTCCCAATACTAAGTTCTTGAACATGATTTAGCCATTAAAACAAATCCTTAACATATTATGGATACAGAACAGAATCTTTCTTTCCACTAACACGATTCAAAATCTTCAAATCAAGTTCTGCTTTAACCATAGAGTCAACATTGGTTAAACAACATTTCCTATTCAATTTCTCTAAAATCTTCAGCTCCTTAACATGTGGAGACCAAATGTTCGGCTTCTCGCCAAAATTCACCATCACCTCTATCAATTACCAATCTTTTTAAATTTACAGAGCTGATATACAAACTATTATAACCACAGCAATAAACTAATTCCAAAACCTCAAGCAGACATCTCCCTGATAAAATACTAGCTAGCAAATCATCATTCAGCTTCAAAGACTCTAATTTTAAGAACCTGAGTGATTCCCAACGAGAAAGCCAGTGTCTATAATCAAAGGAACAACATTTCAAGCTCAGTTTTCTCAACCATGTAAAGTTACATAAATGCAAAGGTAATAAATATGACAGAGTACTATAACCAAGTAGGAAATCAAGCTGTAACTCCTTAACCTCTTTTAAAGTAGTGAAACGTGTTGAAAGATGATAAAAAAATTAAAAATGTATATTATCCTACATTGGTTAGAAGTGAAGGAATGAGAGAGTTAGTTGGTTATAAAATGGGCTCCTCCCCCCTTTGTTAAGTATGTCAATCACCGACAATATTTGGTATACCATTGAAAGCTATTAGCTATACTAGTAGAGAATTTATGGAAAATTCTCTTGGGTGTATACTTGAGCTTTTAGGTGTGAGTGAGAGTTAAATATTTTATAGTATGGTTGTAATAATTTTTCACATAGTGAATATTTTTCTCTTGGTTGCCTTTTGACAACATCCGTGATTGTTCTCCATTTTGGAGTTTTTCAAGTTAAAATATTGTGTTTTTTTCTCTTTTATTTTTCAAGTATTTTTGTTCAAGTTGTAATATAAAGGGGTGAAAGGATCTGTTGGATTGTAAGGGGCTTATTTTTCCAACAATTGGTATCAGAGCCGATGGTTCGGTGAGAGCTTGAAGGTGGCATAGAAATTTCTTTAAATTCTTAGTATGCTCTATGGTTGCGACTTTGTCCGATGTTCCACATCAGAAAAGATTTTTTAGAAATTATTGTGATCCAACTAAAAATCCTCTAAATATAGTATTGTGTTTATTGAGTGTGGTATTGTGCAAGTAAGTGCAACCAAGAAAGTTTTGTCACAAAGGCTATAATCGCCTAAGGAGGTTGGGACTTAAGTGGCACCGTTTGTGTCCACCCAATCTTTCCTGGAAACTTTCTTAGTGCATTTTATAGACACAATTGTTCACTCATTATTCACGTGAGAGGTCACTATAGCAGGAAGTATTGTTCAAGTATATGAAGGTACTGTGCATTGTTGAGCAAAAATGAGCTTCATATTTGATATTGAGAAATTTGATGGGAGAATTAATTTTGGGTTGTGGCAAGTACAAGTCAATGATATACTAATCCAGTCTAGATTGTATAAGGCCTTGAGGGAAAAGCCAGCTTCTTTGTCCGAAGGAAAGCAATCAGATAAATCCAGTGACAGCAATAGAGAGAAAGAAAAATCCAAGATGAGTAAAGAAGAATGGGAGGAGCTAGACATGAGAGCAGTAAGTCAGATTCATCTCTGTCTAGCCAAAAATGCTCTTACTAATGTTGCTAGATGGTCATCAATAAAGGAGCTTTAAGAAAAGCTTGAGGAAATGTACCAGGCTAAAAGTCTTTCAAATAGGTTATATTTGAAGGAGCAATTTCAAAAATTGTAAATGGAAGAAGGTACAAAAATTTCTGACCACTTTAGTGTGCTCAGGGGGATCGTTTCCAAACTAGAATCTATTGGAGTAAAAATTGACGATGAAGATAAAGCATTGAGACTTATCTTGTCTCTCCCACCTTCCTATGAGCACATGCAAACCATTTTAATGTATGGGAAAGAGAATGTGAATTTTTCAGAAGTGACAAGTAAGCTGATTTCTGAAGAAAGAAGACTGAAAAATAGATAGAACAAGTCTTCTGAAAGTGAAGCATTGTCGGTTTGTGGAAATAGAAAGAAGTATAAAGGCTCCAAAAAGAAAATTATCTGCTGGGGATGTGGGTAACCTGGACATGTAAAGAAGGATTGCCAAAATGGTGGAGCTAATTCGGCTAATGGCTCCAAAAGTTGCTACTAATGTTGTCGTCTTTGAAAATGAAGACGATGAACTTTCTCTACAAGGAAAGTTATATATCCTCATGGCATGATAGCTACCAACTGAGTTGCCATAGAAAAGGATGTATGATAGGTAGCATATCCATAGTTTGTACATGGGCATTGGTTGACAGTTGATGCAAGGTGTGTGGTAGAATTGATGTCGATGGCTAATGAACTTCCTAGAAAGTCAACGGTGAAAGTTGCACCATAACTTATTAGCAGTTTTTCGACATGAACTAGTCAAGGACAAAATTCTTGGAGTTGGTAAATTTTAAGTGTGTATACTCTTATGGTGGAGTATGACAATTCTTGTTTTTAGAATTGGGACTGTCACAACTAATGGTGAGGTAGTTGTTGTTTTTTTAATTTTTTTTAATCATGGTGGAGATTGTTGAAAGATGATAAAAAATTAAAAATGGATGTTATCCCACATTGGTTAGAAGTGAAGGAAGGAGAGAGTTAGTTGGTTATAAAATGGACTCCTCCCCCTTTTGTTAAGTATGTCAATCAACAACAATATTTAATGTACCATTGAAAGCTATTAGCTATACTAGTAGAGAATTTATGAAAAATTCTCTTGGGTGTATACTTGAGCTTTTGGGTGTGAGTGAGAGTTAAATATTTTGTAGTGTAATTGTAATAATTTTTCACATAGTGAATATTTTTCTCTTGGTTGTCTTTTGACAACATCCGTGGTTTTTCTCCATTTTGGAGTTTTCCACGTTAAAATATTGTGTTTTTTTCTCTTTATTTTTCAAGTATTTTTGTTCAAGTTGTGATCTAAACGGGTAAAAGGATTTGTTGTTGGATTGTAAGGGGCTTATTTTTCCAACAAAATGAACCCATGCGTTTACTCGGGCAGTTAAATCTTTGTAGTGACGGAGACTGACATAAAATTTCTTGATATTTTCTCCTCGGTGGAGGATTAGTTTTCTGTCAATGGAATCAACGAGACGGTGGTAGTCATATATATTGATTTCCTCGTTGGATTTATCATCATCTTCTTTTTTTTCTCCTTCTCCTCCTTCTTCGTCGTAGTTGTCGTAGTCGTCGACCATTTAGGTGGCTGAATGGAAATGGAGAGTGGGAGTTTTGCACCAAAGATAACGTACCGTTTTGATAAAAGAGAGGTTTTGATTGTGTCTTTAGTGGATAAAAAGAAGAGAGTGTGCACGAGAAGATAGTTTGGTAATGCACTAAACCGATCATTTTCTCCAGTTGGACTGTAACGGAGAGATTTGTATACAAAATAACCGCTATCAAAGTTGGAGCTCGACGCCATCGCACTCTTACACTAGTGCAAATTTGTATTGTTGTATTGTTGAGAATATTAAAAAAATTTAAAAAAAATTAGAGAGCCATTTAAATCCAGCTGTTGTGGTATAGTGGTAATTATTTTGCCTATCACGCAGGTGACCCCGGTTCGCTTCCTGGCAATGTTTTAAAATATTTTGATGGCCATTTTCTCCAATTTAAATTTTAGAAGTTTAATTTTATTGTTAATTTTTAAACGATTCAATTTCTATACAATTAGGTAATTATTTAAAATAATTTTTATGAGTACACCTAGATGCAATTTTAATTTTTTTAATAAAAAGTCTAGTTAAAATAATTGAATAGAAATTTATGATATGTTGAAATAAGAAGTGCAATTATGCATTTGTAAACAACTTTAAATATTTTTGTACTTTTAAGTATTTGACACTCGATTTGTATTTATTTAATTAGATTGTAAAAGTATAATCACATCAGACTAATCTATTAAAAATAAGTTAAAATAAATTACAAAAATATATTTAAAAAAATATGAAACTAATATATTCATATTTTAAAAAGGAACATACATTAAGGTGAGAAAAATGACCGTCAATTAATTTTTTTCAATTTATATGATAATTTCTAAGTAGTCTAATGGCCAAGACATGAGATATATAGGTTGAGGATACATGTTTAAATTTTCATTATTCCCACCGCTTTCCCACAATGTGACATGTGAATAGCCGCTGGGTCCAATTATAATAATAATAATTATTATTATATTTCAAAAAGAATTGGAAATATAAATTTAAATAAAAAGATTAAAATTGTTAATTTTGCAACTGTAAGGGTCAAAGTGCATATGAATAAAAATGCTAGGAGTTTATCAATCAATGAAAAAAGGGCAAAGGTTCATTTTTGCCCCTAAAGTTTTAACTGAGGCTCAAATAAGCCCCTCATCGATTTTTAGGCTCAAATAAACTAGGGTTTTACGTTTTTAATGTATTTAGGCCCCTCACTAACAGATGCCAAATTTAAAACATAAACTCCGTCAAAAATAAGTGACGTGGTAGCCATAAAAAAAAATATGGACCCCACACTAGCATCCACCACCACCAGAACAGATTCCAAAAAACTGTTTTCTTTTATTTCTAAAAAGTTTGTCTCTTTTGGCATAAACACATGACGTCCATTACAGCTATAATCACTCATAGTTTGAGCATTTTTTGTCCTCACAGCAATAACCATATCTCTAAATGAAATTGTATGATGACACTGATTAAGCAACAACAACGTATTATAATCCAAATAAAAAACATGAACTAAATGAAATTTTCTAATGATACTAATCACCCATAAACCATCCTCATCAGCCTCATCTCTAAAAGACTTCTTAATAGCTTTCCAATCCAAACCGCTCAAATCCTTACTATTCTCAGACCCATAAACGTGAATAAACTCAACAATCAAAGAAGTCTCAAAATGCACAGGAACTCTTAAAGAAGGAACAAGTAATACCTGATAAGCACTCCAAACCAATGAACTCAAATTAACAAGAAGGGCCTTTCGGGACTTGTGTAGACTATAGAATGCAGTTAGAGGGTGAAATTCACCTCTGGGTAAAACCCCATCACTAGATAAAGCAGGACCATAATCCATATGACCTGTGGAGAGATCAATCCACAAATATCTCTGTTTACTAGTCCATAATGCCTTAAAATGCTTTCTGCCTCAAGATTTAAGAGCAGCAAAAAACACTTGCAATATATATGTATCTACAGTACTACACATATAACTATTTAAGTTCTTCTGCCATAAGCAACATCCCTTTTTTTACCCCACTCATGCATGCACAGGTGAAGCTTCTTTGTAGTAGCTAAATAATCCACAGTTTGAACAAGAGTTAAAATATTAATCAACTCACTATGGCTTGATCATGATTTTCAAGTACTCTCTCCACTTCCTCATTGGAGTTACCAGCATGACTCTGTTCCCTGGCAATCACCGAAATAGGCTCATCAACTATTTCTTCTTGCAAACTCGCCATTCAGGTATTCAATTTATCTTCTTGCTTTATAGTTCTGCAATGCAAATCATTTACCATATTCAGCTGCTGTGGTTATAGCTCACCTAGATTGCCCGTTCTTGTACTATGAAGGTACTTCGCCAGATGGGATTTGACCTGAGACCCACAAAACACATTGACTAGTCTGATGAAAATGGATTGTATATGACAGTGAGGTGGTAGTTGGGGATGTAAAGGGAAAGAAGGAGGAAAAGAGAGAGGAGGGAAGACATGAAGGAAGGAATGTAAGGAGGAGAAGAGGAAGCAGAGAGTGATTTCTTGATGGATAAAGGGAGAAAGTGAAAGGAATCATTTGAGGATTTGGGGTCGAGGTGGGATTGTTGTGAGAGGAATGGGTCTAGCCCTGGGATTGGGGAGCAGGTTGTGATGGCGGTGATGATGAGGAAGAGGAGGAGGAAGACGGTGGTGGTGGTGGTGGTGCAGGAAAATTATGGATGCTAGCGTGGGGTCTATTTTTTTTTTTATGTCCACCACGTCACTTGTTTTTTACGGAGTTTATATTTTAAGTTTGGCATCTGTTAGTGAGGGGCCTAAATACATTAAAAACGTAAAATCCTAGTTTATTTGAGCCTAAAAATCGATGAGGGACTTATTTGAGTCTCGGTAAAAACCTTAAGGGCAAAAAATGAACCTTTGCCCAGGAAAAAATCAAGAAACTACAAATTGTCCTCGCCTCGCGTGACTCGTGTCCGCGGCTTCCTGCGTAAAAAGAAAGAAAAAAAAATCAAAAGGCCCGCCCAGGGTGCTCTTCACTGCTGAACAAAGCTTTTTGCTATTTTTCTACTGACTTCACAAAACGACCGCGTTCCTGCTGCCGTCGGCGGCTGTTTTCAATCATGGAAACCGACGACGAGCAGCCTGTGCTTCCATTTCAGCTTCAATTCGACAAACCAATCGCGTCTCAGGTTAAAATAGCGGAGTGGAATCCAGAGAAGGATTTACTGGCTATGGTAACTGAAGATTCTAAGATCTTACTTCATCGTTTCAATTGGCAGAGGCTATGGACTATCGCACCCGGTAAATTATCTGCTGTCAATTCTTTTTCACTTTGTTCGATTGGTTATAGTTGATAGCATTCTATCATACTGATTTTTTTTTTCTAAATTGTTTAGGGAGGTGCATTACATCATTGTGCTGGCGTCCTGATGGTAAAGCAATAGCAGTTGGAATTGAAGACGGGGCCATTTCTTTGCACGATGTTGAGGTAAAATACGTGCATTAATGGCTGTAAATCTCGCATTGTTTTGCTTTGTTAGAGTATATTCTGATAAATAAAATTAGATTAAAAGCACTTGATTTTACTTTTTTGATTTTTGACGGCATTCAGGGTCTGAGTGAGTACCCTTAAGGACAGATATATTTGTTATTTTGGTTATTGATTACTGTGCTTTTCTAATCCATGCTGCTGTATATTATGCAGAATGGGAAATTATTGAGAAGCATGAAGTCTCATACGGCTGCAGTTGTTTGTCTTAACTGGGAGGAAGATGGACAACTCAATAAAGTATAAATGCCCTTCTTGTTTCATTAGCAATGCATAGGGATGAGATTTAGCAATATTAACTCTTTTTTCCCTTTTATTTGAAATGCATACTCTCTGAAGTAATCAAAGTTGAAAAGCGAAAGCATTGATTCATCGCATAATCCTGTGCTGCCTTAGTAAATCTTGCCTTATTTCTCCTTCTTATCCAATGAGTACAAATTTATTATTATCATTCCCATTCATTGTTCAAATTGGGTTCAGGAGGATTTTTGTAACTACTCAACTTATGAAGATCGTACTCCCCGTTTCTTCCCTCCTGCTCCAAAACCCCCTCGGATGCATGGTGTGGTGTCTGGGGATATTGGTTTCGCGGATGATAGTGAAGATTCGTATCAAGAGTGGTCGAATTCTTCATACCAACGATTTAATATTTTGTGTAGTGCAGATAAAGATGGAAGCATCTGCTTTAGCATATTTGGAATATTTCCAATAGGAAAAATTGTAAGTTATTTATGTTTTTCCAGTAGGTAAACTATTTCCTAGGTCTTTTCTCTTGCCTTCCTCATTTATTATAAGAAATTCATGCTATGATTTTTTTTTTGGTATTGCTGCAGTGCTATAATTCGATTTGAAGTTTTTAGTTGAATATTGCTATACAGTATTGCTTTCTTTGTTTTCCAAGTTTCTCACAGTTGAATGAACAAATGATTTTATTTATTGATCAAATTAATGTGTTCTTCATCACCCCATTCAATGTGTTGTTTAGATCTGTTATGTCTTTCCCTAATCTTCACCTTGTGAGTTTGCTACATATGCATAACTATTGCAAAATATACATGAGCTTTCTGTTTCGAATCCCCTTGTGGATAAGCTGTCAACACACCAGCTTAGGAATGCATCCACTTACAAGGTATGCCTATGCTCTTTGTGGGCAGTCTTAAAAGTTTAGTTTCTACTAAGGCAAGATGACGTTCATATGTACATATTTGTTGTCATTAGGTCGCTTTGTCAAAAGACCTTTGTCATTTGATTGTCATGTGCTCAGGAGAATTTTGTGAAAATATGGTTGACTCAAGAGAAAGTCAGTTGATCAGGCATGGTATGCATGGCTTAGTGCTTGATACTTCTATATTTTTGAAGAGGTATGTTCGTGAAATAACTGTATTTGCTCACTGGTTATCGACAGAACTACATGTTTGGTTTGAATTAGTGGATTTTCTCTCCTTTATGCCGCTTGAACTTGATATGAATCTGCTATATAATTAATTTCCTGTCATTACAAGGAAAAATGAACTCCATCAGCTGGCCCAACAAGCTTCTAACATCGAGGAATTAACTGAGGTTATCCGGGCATCATTATCAGTTATGTCAAAGCAGTGGTCAGATGCCATGCACACATTTCACGAGAAGTTTAGTTCTCTTTCTACTTTGATTATTGACCATGGTAATTGTTGACTATAACCAATATGAATCATTTTATTGGTTGTAAGTTCTACTGTATTTATTGGTTTCTACTGTTTTCATGTAGCCCTTGAATCTTCTCCCCAAGAGGAGTTTCTAAGCCTTTTAGGTGGTGCTCGTACTAGTCCAGCAGTACATCAATTTCTTGTTAATACTCTTGGTGAAGTGGTATGCTGCTGCCCTTGGCCTTGTCTAGAATTTCTTTTGCTCGAGAGGAAACCATGACTATAGAGTTGGTTTTGTGATTTTCTGAATTTCCCTTTCTTCTTGGTTGAAAGGGTGTCAAGCGGGTCTCAAAGGTAGTTTGTGGTGCTGGAAAAGAACTTCAGCATATTGTTCTCAATCATATGCAGGTGCACACTCTTGCATTTCCTTTACACAGTTAATGTGATATTAACTAAAAGTCCATTTCTTAGTACATTAGTTGTTAAGGAGCACTTTATAAAATTGTGCCGATCAATTATCAGATTCATGGTTTGGATGTAACAGAAAGCTTACATGGCACGTACATGGAGCTCTTTCAGTGACAAACAACATATATACTCATGCCATTCAAGAGGGAGATTTATAATTTTTGAGGGTTGCTATTGCTAACAATAAAAAGACTAACATCATGGGGAATTTTCTTGAAGAATTTCATTTTATTAGTTCAGGGGAAAGTTCAAATAACCATTCATATAAATTATATGGAAGTACTTCATTTTGCTACATGTTTTTGTACTTGATTATTTGTTTCATTTGTTTTCTATTTAATTTTTTACTGCTATATATCTCCAAAACCTATTGTTCTTCAGCAAATTTTGGTCTGCTTGATGGTTTTGTTTTGTTGCATTCCTTGTACTAAGAGGCTTGGGTGAAAACTGAATGATAACTACTTATTTCCCAGCCTGCTGCAGAAATTATTGCATTCAGGATGGGAGAATTAAGAGGTCTTTCAAGATGGCATGCACGTTACCAAGGCATTGGTTTGGATGAGATGCTTATCAATAGTGCAACCGAAAAATCTGGCATGGTACTAGTACAAGTTGAACGGTTTATTAGGGTACTTTCATCTGTGGAGCATCAGGTATGATTAGAGGAATCAATATTTTAATATTTTTCTGGAAGTACTTTTTCTGTTGCTTGCACTGGAAAGAAGTACTTTAAGTATTGGGTTATTTTGCTTGAACTCCAATAGAGAGTGGAGATTAATAGGACACAAACTTCTGAATTAGTTCTAGTAAGAACTATGTTATCTTTTACTTGTTTGTTCTCAGTTCATATTATTGAAGATGAAATGTTTAGCAAACTATAAACGGTTGCTTTATCAGATGTTCACAAAACGTCATTGATAACACTTGCTTTTGCCAATATGGTGTCAACACTCAAGTTCTGGGGGACTGGCACAGAGAATATGTTGTTCGGCAAGAATATGCTGGAGTGAAAATACTTAATGAGATATCTTAATCAAGACTGAAATAGTAACTGTTTATCAGATGCATAAATGAAATTTTTAGGATGAGATTTGTTTATGGCTAAAGGTGTGTTCATTTTAAACGCATTTCTGTGAAATGTTATTGGTTGTTTCACCCAAAATGAAAAGGGAAATTCCCCTTTCTTGAAATTAGTGTAACCCTTATTCAGCTCTAATATATATATTTTTTCAGTATTCAAATTTCTTCAGTTGGCTTCTTAAATGTATAAAGCAACTTATGCAAGAACCAAGTGATCAGCTTCTGCCCTACAGCAGGTTTGTCTTTCAGACCTCTTGTTCATGTTCACTCAGTTATCCATCAGCATTGTAGTCAAACTTTATACTTTTGACAGTGAGCTTGTTGTGATATTCTTAAAGTTCTTGTACGATCAAGATCCAGTTAGGCAGTTGCTGGAAGGGCATGATATCGAAATTGACTTGTAAGACATCTTTCAAACTGAAGTGTTTTTGCAGCTCTTTTTTTTTTTTTTTTCTTTCTCTCACTGACATTATTGTTTGAGATATAACATATGGGATTGCTATCATTAAATAAACCATGTAAGATTTTAAGCAGTCATTTTCTAAGCTGCCATTGTAAAAATTTCCATAATTTATGCAAAATTCTTTTGCTGAACTATAACCAGAATACAATGTTTCAAGAAGAAACTATATACTTCTGTAGTTTGGTCAAACGTCAAGAAGTGAACTCCAGCAATTGGCTCTTATGTCTATGAATGTTCTTGAATAGAACTATTTTTTTGTCCAAAATTTAGTTTCCAGTCAAATTCTCTGGACACAAGTAGATGCAAATTTTTTTTATTGATTATATCAAATGAGTCCTAATGAGTTATATATTAGACAGAATCTTACTTAGAATTTCTGTCTGTTTCTTACTACACAGATGGTCTTACACGTGTGTAAGTGTTCATATATAAAAAAAGGTTCACATGGATGCAAATGTTTATTGGTTTCTAGTGCTGATTATGATTCCTCAAATAATTTAATGTTGCCAATTTTTTCAGGGAAACAATGCAAAGAGTCAAAGAACTGGTTCAGTTTGGAGGATTTTCAGATAGTGATCATCTGCAAAGAACATTAGCTAAAGAATTTCAACAAATGGAGTCTAGGTATATATATATATATATATATTTGGAGTAATGAGTCTGGGTATATATGTAGTTCTGTTTTGCCTAATTTATAAAAAAGTAAATTGTGTTGGTGAGGAAGTTATCATCATAAATACAAATAGTATGTCAATAGAGATAATTGGCGTTCCTTCTAAAGCTATCAAATGCCAAAAAGGAAAAAAAATCTCAGAATGTTGATAGTATTGTTGAGCATGGAAGCCAAATGCAAGTATCATCAATTTCATCAAACAAATCAAGAACAAGTACAATTAGCTTAAGCATACATTTGGATGTCATTTTATAATTTAAGAATTTATCTTTGTTAGCTATACTTTGACTTTTTGTACTTGCAAATTATTAATTTATGGATCCTTAACATTAGCTTCAAGGAGGCATTTCAGATGCCCTTCACTACAATCTCCAGAAAAATAATTTGCAAAGATTTGCTGCCACTGTTTCCACTTCCATCTGCCCCAACGTCTAGATCAATGAAAATTCTTATGTCAATATCGTACTATGAGGTATTTTCTCTTTTTCTTAGATTAAACAACTATGAGACGTTATCTCTTCAGTGAACGATGAACTTAATTGTTTTTTTCCCAATTCTTTTTTCTTGCAGGAAGTCTCCCAGCCTGTTTCATCCTATCAAATTTGTGAACACAGCCTTGTCGATTATATGTGCTTCCAAGTGCCAAATGAACCTTCTTCAGATATTTCAAATTATATAGGCATAGTGAGAGGTTTTATGCATGATTTGATTTATTTAAAGAAGGGTGATACTTCATTGGAAGCTGTACTGTTGTCTATACCTGCTGGTTATGACTGTGTTGATCTCTCTTTGTATAAGGTGAAATCTTAAAAACTTCAAATATTGCCTTTGGTCTTTCACCCCTGCGAGATGATTTGTAATCTATATTGTTTATGCAGGATACTCAAATTGTGCTGCTATTAAATGGGACTGCCACATCATCTGAAGGCTCTGGTGATGCTTGTATGATGGTTGTGCAGGCTGGTGAGCTTCCATTTGTATCTATTTCAAGATCCGCGTGTCAGAACATTTGGAAATTACATCAACTTAAGGTAACTTCTATATCCTAATATACGTTTAACAGAATCTTGAAGGTAAACTCACGTCTACAACATCATGGACATTTAGGATTCTGCTGTGCAATTGCAAATGGAGAATGAAAAGGTTCGCCACATGCCTCATTCTGTTGTTACTCCCTTCGCAGTTAGTGGTAAGCTTTCCTTATGGCTCAGTTGCTTATTGTCACAATGGCCTTGACATTCATATAATCAACATTTAAATTGATTCCGAAACAACTCCATGTTTTCTGGTGCAAGAATTTAGATGCATGAATTTGGTCTTTGTCACCTATTAGCTTTTATATTGCCACAAGACATCTGATTTTCCCTTCTTTTTGTACGGCAGTTAAGCATGCATCATTCGCTAATGAACTCCAGCTAGAGTATAAAACCTGTAAAAATTGTTTTAACTTTTTTTTTTGTCAAAAATCTCTGCCACAGCATCTAGAGGCGTAGCTTGTGTTTTTGCTGCAAGAAAGCGGGCCTTGGTTTACATCCTCGAGGAAGATGAAGACGAGGTTCCAGATGCTGAATGACCGCCTGTTCATGAGTTACGAGTTTTGTAGTCACACTCACATACTGTATCTCCATGCATTATTACCTCTGTAATTTTTAATACATGTAATATAGCCGACTTTGAGTTTCAGCCGCAGAGGGTTATACGTTGAGCTTTAGTAAAGCAGTTAATAAAAGCCTATCCAAGAAAAGTGAGGATTATTCATTTATGAGTGGGACCAAGGGGTATAGAAGAGGACAACTTTTAACAATTAATTAACCTAGCGTGTCTAAGCATTTTCACATCTATTAGACATGCCTTCTATGAATTCATCGAGATATCACTATCATCAATACGCTTGGTGTATTTTTTTGGCTTGTAAAGCGTGTAATTCAGAGGAGCTGCGAAAATGTATGAGGCACTTGTTTTTTTTGACTAAAAAACAAGGTAATTTGTCCCTACCACCCAGGAATTATTTTAGAGTTGCAGGGAAACAATAAATACAGGCCATTCATTTATGTTGTACCTCAAAGAAATCAACGAAGAGAGTACATATCAAAATAAAATCCACTAGACAATAGTGGCTACAATTAGCCTTGGATTATTTCCCTATCTACTATTGAATGCAGAAATTGAAAAGCAATGCATGCTAAATTTCCTGCTTCAGGAAATGCCCCCACCAAAGATAAGACGTTTCTCCACCGCCAATTGAAACAGCCAGGCAATATTCCAGGAAGCATCGTTATCGTGCTATTAAGGCAACTATAGAACAGCTGTTAAGATATCATACATAAGCTTACTGTGCAGTGAAAAACTGTACATGAGAGGTCACCAAATGCGAGGATCATATAATCCAAGAACAGGACATCACTTAATTAGACCCTAGCCAGCCATGCAAGTCGAAAATCGTAGTCTGCAGTCGAGTTAGAGACAAGAATTGGCAGGTACGGATGAATCTGACCAACACCAAAACCTGGTGCGTATTGCTTCTCAGGCGAAATTTTACTGATCATCTAACTCTATAAGTTGTGCCCGCCTCTCAGCAGCTCTCTTCCTGACAAAGATGCCCCATCTTAGAGCAGCCTTAAGCTTTAGCCATCCAATGACAGCTTTGCCAGATGAACGAGATTGGTCATCACCGAAGCTGTAGTTTGGAGATGGGGCAGGCAAGTATGATGATGGGTAAGGGTACCCATCTTCACCCATATTAAAGGACGAAAGGCCCTGTCCTCCCATGTTGAAAATACGAAGAAGATGCTGCATGTCTTCATTTTCAAGCATCTCGTTACTTCTCATTCGAACCTCCTCCTCCGGGAAGAAGTCCTCAGTTCCACGATGAGAAGTAACATTTGGCGCACAAGCACCTTGGAAGCTTGATGTGGATGATTGTGATGGAGCAAGTGCCAGTAAACTGTCGCTTCTTGGAAACTGACTTTGCTGTGAAGTATTTGGCAGAGGGTTCTGTAGAGGTATTGAGGCAGCATCATACTGAAAAGTGTTAAGATTTTCATTTTGTGCTTGCATCGAGAATCTTGCAGCCATGCTATCATTATATCCTAGAGACAGTGAGCAAGTATTCAGAGAGTCAGCAACTAGAAATCTCAAGGCTAGCTCTTCCCATTTAAACAGGATAATAAATCATCATGTGCTTCTACTTTCTATGTTATTAACACATGATGTAATGATTTTGAACTCAATATATGTACCTCCAACTGTAGGACCTGAATCCATAGCAGGCTGCTGTGGAGGGACTGGAACTGATATCGTTGGTAAAGCAACCTGATGATCATAAGAGTTCAAATAATCTTGTTGACCAGTTGGATTGTCAGTTTGGGACGCAACGATGTCCTCGTTCTGCTTAAAGTCTAGGAGTGTTTTGCCATCGTACTCGACGACATGCATCCAATTTTCATATGCTTTTTTTACCAATCCATCTACATAGGCCTGCAGGAGCCAAATAATTTGAGAAGTTCAGAGTTCAACCTTTTTGTCCTCAAAATTTCCTTGGTAACACGATCAGTATGCATAAGACATGCAATATCGATTGCAATGACAAGAAATTGCAGGATTACTTACCTTCTGGTTCTCAGAAAGAGATTCTGCTGAGTAGTACTGTCCATTAGCAATTAAGCCACTTAGCTCATAGATATTGTTGAAAACAACACTAACATTCTTCTCGTCCTCAGGATAGTACATATAAAGTTTCCCACTCAGAACACAAGTCTTGGCATGCTCTACAAGAACATCCCACATCTTATTTGACATGCCACTTCCAAGAATCTGCTTAAAATGGATGCAGGAAAAAAAATCACAAACAAGAATTTATGAATTAAAGTTGGAATTTGACAATCAAACTACATTTTTACATTGCGCAATCTCTGGGAATCTCTAACTACGAGTCTCAGGAAGTCTTCAACAGTAAATATTCCAGCTTTATTTAGCCTCTTGTGGAAAGATCCATCCTTGCCGATCTTCTCCAATCTCCAGACCTCATCATGTAATGCAGGTGGATAGTGTTTCTTATATACTGCAGGGCAACAAACAAAAAAAGAGGGGCGCGCAAACAGAAAGGTAGATTTAGAAATTTTCAGGTCAAACAAACAAGCTAAAAGGCAAAAACGTGGAATCTAATTCAGAGGTTGAAGCTGCACATGATGAGCTTACATTCTCCTCGGTGATCCTTAACTGTGAAGGCATCAGTTTTTGCTTCGCGAATGCGAACCCCTTCATAAAGACCTGGGGAAACCTTCAATCCTAATCTGAACTTTCTACTTCTTATCCAGCTAGAGTTGTCAGTAAATGTCAGCTCGCCCAGAGTTCCTACACCATCTTTCAGTGTCACTTGCAGATCACCAGTTAGAAGTGGCCTCTTTCCTTCACGCTCTTTAACTATATGAGAGTCAAAGTCTTCTTGAGCCCAATTATCATCATCTTCATTATTAAAATCACCTTCAAGAACGATGACATCCAATTTTGCCGAGGATTCAGGACCTGATGTCACAACATTACCTGTGTTTACATCAATCAACACAATATGGATCGGAGCACCCTGCTCCCCTTCTACCTTCCCACCGGTAAAAAGAGGAAGGGACAATCTTGACCTGAAGTGCAGCTGCAAATTTCTTCCATCAGGCCCTCGTATACATTTAGGAGAAGACCTACATTTTTCTCAGCCATTAAAAACAAATTAATGAGAGGTGTACAATGAATTCAAAATCAACAAGCTGCATATTCTCTAATGCACACAGATAAGTATCATGCTACCAGAGAGCAACCCTGCACAGTTCCCTACGATTGATCACATGAAGAGTGATAAGAATATTTGACATAAAAATATTCATCCAGTTGAATCAGATTGGCTTAGAGAGCCATACACCATCAGTCAACAGAGCTAAAAGGATAAGCCACAAGGCAACTTAACAGTTTAGGTAAAAATGAAGTAAAGACCGACACTAACGCTACAGGAATGTAACAGGGAGAGTTAAATCATCACACTAGTTCAAGTTGTCCGCAAATGACATGATACATTGAAAGCAACCAAAGCGCATCACAGCTAATATTACACAGTGTGCGACAAGGCCATCAAAGGCGTCAAAGATGTCCATAATGTCCAAACTCTATCAAATCTGACTCTGTTAGAGTACAAACTAAGCATGGTCCAGATTGTCCAATAACTGAATATAAACAAAGCCATGCAAGTTTACCAGTGTATTATATATGCCAAAAATACAAAGTACCATATGCGTATTATTTTAACAAGTGGACAACAATGTTGCATACCGTCCGGCAAGTTTAGCAGTGCCTAATTTTGCCAAAGCACGCTCCACTTCTTCACTAACCTGCTCAGCATCCAAGCGAAGAAAAAAAATGTCAAGAATAAAGCGTCAGGCATAAAATGTATAAATCAGTAAAGGAGATTCTTCTTCACATGCATGGCAAAAGAGTGATAACAAATGTCCTATAGAGAATCAGTTGACTTGTAAAAAGCTTTAGCAAAAAAAAAAAAGGTAAAGAAAAACCTTAGCTCAAAACTTGTTAGCTTGGAGAAAATGGAAGGCAATGTAATCAGAAAACACAAAATAAAGTCATCCTGAAACCTTCAGTAAGGATAACTAAGTACAAATTAAAGGGATGGAATATATCTTACAACTCTTCGAAGAATAGGCTCTAACGATGAGCAAAGTTTCTGCAGACTATCCACCTTGAGAGCTTCAACAATTACACTGCAACAAAGTTGAAAAATGTAGAGAATTTTCAACCGAGTTTCAAAAAGTTAAAGATTCCTAACCATAATAAGAACACAATTATTCAGAGTCAAAACTACATTCAGTAAACTCTCAAGCAAATAAGTAAGATGTAGGAGGGATGCTGAAAAAAAGGGCATGAAAATTCAGACCAAGGAGGGTTAGAAAAGGGCTAGTTAACAAAATGGCCTTTCCAACAGTATAATACCAGAAAAATAAGGCATGCCATACCACTGTGGACGGGCTTTTTTTGACAAAGAAGAGGCAGTGATGAAATGGAACATGATAACAGGAAAAAAAAAATATATATATATATATATATGAGATAAGCCAGCACCTGGTACCAACTCTTAATTAAGGCCATATTCATTTTATAGCAGAGTCAGTAGAACGGAATCAGACGCAAGCAGAACAATACATTTTTAGTCTCCATTTTGCTTTACCTTACTCGATAATAAAAATAATACTGATAATGATAATGGCGGACTAGGAAAATAATTTCTTTAATCCCCAGTTGGAAACACCAGCTCATTGTCTTAAAATGGACAAAGTTACTAGGAAATACTTATAATGTAGTAATAATATTTCAGGTTAGGGCAGATTCCTTGAAACAGAAAATTAATGAGTTCAAGTTTCAACCTAAAGTCAAAGATTCAGCTGAATCAACTGACAAACGACTTCAAACTGAAACAAGTAACTAAACCAACAGTCACAACAACATAATCAAACATTGTTCGATTAAAAAACAAAGTTGCAAGCTTTACCTAGCTAAAGCAGGTCTTTTTCTATCAGACTGGTCTTCATCACCAGAACTTGAATCTAATCCTCTCTTTTCTCTCGCCATACTACTACCTGATCTCTCAGTGAACCTGGTTTGCATCTTATTCTTAACCAATAACGCACACTACCCTTTTTGTTTGGTTCCCGAGAAAATTTTACAAAACAACAAAGTCTGCAACTTTACCAAACAAGCAACAACTTTCAATCCCTACAGACAAATAAACACAAAACAAATTAAATACACATGTAACGTCTAACGTCCATATACACTTATACCCATTTTCCAAACAGAGTGTTTTTCTCGAGAAAGGAGAAAAAAAAAAGAAAACAGAAGAGAATCGAATAGAAGGAGAATAATAAAAAGCTTAAAAAAAGAGAACTTTTTAAAAAAAAAAAAAAGGATAGAGAAGAGAAGACAGAGACAAAGCGAGCGGGAAAGGGCAACGAAAGCGAATTTTGATACCCTTTAAAGAGAAAAAATCCAACTTGTAAGAATATAAGAAATTTCGAGGAAAGAACTACGAATTTTCGTCGTTAAAAGAAACCAAAGTTTGATTTATTTATCTTTAGTTTGTCGTGAAATGGTGATGTTATGGTAGTTTCGTACTCATATTAGTACAGTGACGGCCGTTTTGGGACCAAAACAGAATCTCTTGTTGTAGGGTAGAGATATGGGAGAAAGATTATGAGATCTGAGCCGTTGGATTTATTGATGAATCAATAATATATTTATTTATTTATTTATTTTGGGTTGGTTAAATGGATTATGGGCACGTGAGTGTTCGTCTGCGTAATTATATGATGTGTCAGAATAACTGTAGAAAATGACTCCAATTTCTGGCGTTTCTCCATGTGGGGTACTAATCTCCCTCTACAGTAATTAGGCTAATAATGCCCTGTAAAATCCACATCAATCCTTTTTTCCCCCTCATCGTGTTGAAATTTAAGGGTTTATTGTAACATTATACCATAATTTTGACCTTAATTTTAAAATAGTACCGTAATTTTGTTTTTTTTTCAATCTCTTAAATTTTATTCTGACTTCAATTTAAAGTTACTTAATAATTTCTGATAAAATTAGTCTAATGTATTAACAGAAATAGTAAGGGCTTTGAACTAACACGTTAGATTAATTTTATCGAAAATCATTAA
>CATIWM010609679.1:0-18385 GCA_949671775.1 Mallotus repandus | reverse complement strand
GTCAGGTTTAGCAAAAATTTCCCTATTGTTTGGCTTTAGCAAAAGTTAAAAAAAAAAAAAAAAAAAATATATATATATATATATATATATATATATATATAACACACCTAAGAAGTTGTATAAGAAGTCTCAGGTCTCATTGTATTTGGCAAATGTTGTATTCAGGTATAGTACTAGTCATCTCAAGGCTATTTGTAATGCACATTGGATATGTAAAGGGTTGAATGGTTAATTTAAATATATTTAAGGCAAAAATCATTTTTAAGCCCCTGAACTATAACGATTTTTTATGTTGAGCTCCTATCATTTTATTGCATTGCATTGAGCTCCTATGTTGTTATTTATGTATACATTGAGTCCCTATACTATTATTTATGTATACATTGAACCCCTACACTATTATTTATATAATACATTGAGCCCTTAAATTTTTTGCACATTTCTATGGAATTTGTCAAATTGGGACTCAATAGCTACATAAATAATAGCATAGGGAGTCAATGCAATGCAATAAAACGATAGGGCCTCAATAGAAAAAACCGCTATAGTTTAGGGGCTTAAAAATGGATTTTGCCTATATTTAATACTTGTTTCATCGGTGCATAATGAAAATTACCTGGAATCATCTATAAGTTTCGTAGTAATTGTTCTTATTATTACAGTTAATAATTTTGTTTTTAGCTATAATGTTGTTTATCAAACTGATTGTTTATGGAATCAGGGATGTGGTACTTGGCATATCATGTTTGTTGGATCGATTGATGTATGGTTCATGGGTCATCATCCCTCTTAACTTTTTTAAGTTCAATTTTTTCTTCTGGCGGAGATTATTATGGGACTCATAAGTGGCACCGGTACTTCTCCCAAGGATTTTCTGTCATGCTTTTCACTTTTATGCCATTTTCTTTAGCGGGGACCATGAAGTCCAAGTGCTGGAAGTTTTCTAGCCTTATCGCATGGGTGCTAATTCTTTATAGTGTACCGGGTAACAAAGAATTCAGGTGCTTTACTGGCAATTTTTGTGTAAGTTTTAGTGCTTCCTTCACCCATTAACTCAAGTTCTTTTATGTAACTCATACTTCAAGTGTCCCATGAACATAGGTTTGTGTTGCCTGTACTGCCAATAGCTTTGATGTTTTCTGGATATGCATTAGCTACGATGGTAAGACCTGGCTCACCAGATGGTAATAAGAAAGGTTCTTCAAACAGCTATACAAGATGGCCTTCAAAAGTACGATTTGCTTTTGTATTCTTGCTAGCTACCAATATTCCAATGCCATTCTATATGAGTTTGATTCATCAGGTAATCTTTAAACATTAATACAATTATGATTCTTTCAGTTAAAGAGCTTCGCATGCTTCGTTATCGATTTTGTTCAAGAAAATGTTACAACAATTGTATTTTAGTTCTTTTTATTTTTCTTTTATTTGCTAAGGAAATAAAAATTAATGTTGACTGGAGCATACTTATTGTCATCTCGTAAAAAATGAGGGAAAGTGGGAAGATAAAGAGGTAAGGGGAGAGTTTCGGTATATTGAGGACTTCCAGGAAAATGTTAAATATGATACATTAACTTTCATGATGGTTCTTTTTTATTGATACTTTCAAGCATCATAACACAGGGGAACTGAGGATGCAATGATGTATTTATCCAAAGAAGCCCACAAGGAGAAAGTGCGAAGCATCCTATTCTTAATGCCCTGTCATGCTACACCTTGCTGTGCTACTCTCCATCGAAATCTGCCCATGAAATTTCTAGATTGCTCACCATGGTTTGGAATTTGTCAATTTGGTAGGAGTGCATTTTCTTTTTCAGTATATCTTTCTCCTTTTTTTTCAACATTTTCTTTTTGGTTTGGTATCTCATCCTCCAGTGAAGAGAGAGAGACACCCGATGAGACTGATCATTTCAAGATGGATCCTGTCGGTTTCACATCAGAATTGGCAAAAAACTGGTCTTAGCCAAGTCATATTGTGCTGTTCGATTCAAAAGAAAGATTGTTGAAGCATTTTCTGATTTCACGCTCTTTCGTAGAGGTATATGCCAAGCTTTTGCTTATATTTTTAATGTCAATCCCATATATGATGAAATGGCAGATTAGGAGATTTTTCCATGCTCACTTCAAGGTAGATCGTGATCTTCAAGCCTCTATTGCTATTTATGCATTAACTGATTAATTTTTTTTAGTTTTTTCCTACTATTATTTAGTTATGATTCTTTCTGGAATTAAATAATTTTTTTAATTTCTTGTGATTTGCTTATCATCAAACCAAATTATTGTTAAAGATTTAACCCTTATTTGGTTCAATTCTTCCAAGGAATTCATATAATTTGCAAATGAATTTCTAATAGAATTCATTTCTAAATAAATTTTTATTAATAAAATGTGTTTGGTTTAAATGAATAGTTTATGGAATTCATTTCAAATGAATTTCATATTTTGTTATATTATATTTGATATAAATTTTGAATTCAAGTTTTTGTCAAAAATACATTTTTAAATATAAAGATGTTTTTGAATATAAAAATAAGGAGTTGTATTTTAGTCATTTAAAAGTATACTTAAAATTTGTAGAATCTATATATATATTAAACCAGTCGTTGACCCGCGCGTTGTACAGACTATTTTTATACATGTATAGTATGATAATTTTTTTTGAAAGATAATAAATGACACACCATAATAAAGAGAAATATAATTAATCTTTATTATAAATATTTAAAAATATATAATAATAAAAAGTTTCACTACATAGAGGAAAATAAGCTATATATTTTATAAATTTGTACATCAATGATTTTTTAATAGTAAAATATAGTTCTAAATACTTGAACATCAACAATGCATTTTGTGTATTTTATCTCTATATAATCCTCATTTGTTGAGTCTTGTAGTTTTGGTTTCCAACATGTGTACACCAACAAATAAAGATAAAACAAAAGAAAAAGATACTAATAATTATTTTAAAATTTTATAAATTATGTTTTTAGATATTTTATGAGTTTATCATGGATTTCAGTTTTTTTTATTATATTTTTTTATTGTTACTGAAAAATTAAAGGGATAAAGACTATTTTGGTGTCTATACTTTCATAAATTTAACAATTTGGTGTTTGTACTTTTAAAACTTACAATTAAATTGTGCAACCTATTAAATCGTGACAAAGTGGTGTACCCAACAAGTTGTTAACAGGTAACCTATAAATTAGTGTTGACATAAGAATAGACTATGCTAACATGGATGTTCATGTGAGTAGCGTATGACATGGTAAGCTTTCACTGGATGATTCGTTGCTTTCATAAAAAAAAAAAGAGAAGTCTTCCTTTTTCATACCACACAGTCCGCACCATCCTTATTTTCTCTCACACTTTCCCTCACTTTCTCGCCCTCTAAACACACCCTGTCTCTTACTCACAGTAGAATCACTTTCAGCTTCAAAAACCCATTATCCTCACCAACGCAACCAGCCATTCTCCGCCTTTAGTGACCACAAAATTTCCAACTTGCCACCATTACTCATTTTCTTTCCATTTTCCCCAACTTTCTCACTCTCTAAACACATCGTCACTCAATCTTCATAAAATCATAGTCAGCTGCTAATGCAATATACCATTGCCCATCCGTAGTGAAAGTAAATTTTCCTACTTTAGCTCTAAATTGGAAGCATTAGCAAGCCTATTTCTGGGAATACAAAATCAACTACTATAGTACATAATGCCGATAGTCCTCAACAGAATTTAGATAGTAATAGTCTAAAAGAGAGCTATTCTAGTTATGGGTTTGGTGTTAATGAAGACTTAGCATGGAAAAGAAAATTGAAAAGCCTGTGTGAGTTAGTTATGACAAGTAAGCTGGAGAAGTGGGTCGGTCAGTACAGTAAAGATACTACATTTTAAAACATTGGCTCTGCTCATATTTTCACCATTTTTCATGATTTAGAAGGGAAGTTCAAGTGGGTTTTAGTTGATGAGAATGAGATTTTAAAATGAAGCCAAGTTGGCAGGAAAGAATTTGGGGATGTAAATGAAATGAATTCCAAAATTATGTATGCTAAGGGTTTGACAAGGGAGATGGAGAGAGGAGGAGATGTTGTTCCTAGAAATAGTTCAGTTGCAAAGTTTGTTATTTTCAGTGAGTATTCTGGTTTTGTAAAAGCAATTTATGGTGCTGTTTTTCGGCCTGAAGCAATCCCATTAGTAACTGGATTTGGGAAATTTATCTTCTATGGTTTTGTTGCAATTTGGGAATTGAAGAAGTTGTTTACTTTTGGAAATAAGGAGAAGTTAACAGAATTAGAGAAAGAAATGATGAGGAGAAAGATTAAGACTAGAAAGGATAAAGATATGTCCAAGAAAGGTGAAGTCGAAGTTGTTCAAGAACCTTATGAACTGTCGATGATGCCTGCTGAAAAACCCAAACTGGACAAGTAAGAACTAATGAGAAATATACTTGAAGCAAGAAGGATAGATTGCTGTTATTAGGTTCTTCTAGTTCACAATTATAGGATTTGTCCTTACTTGAGGCGATTTCTCCTGATCCGGAAGTCTTCCTGATGAGGGACTCTTCCAGATGAGGAATGCCCTTTCCTATTTGGATTTGGTCTTCCTTGTTCTGCAAGTCACTTTTAATTAGGAATATAAGTTATTAGTTGAATAGGAATATACATGAGAGGTACAAAATTCCCCCCCGAAAGTCTATTCGAATATTTATGTCTGAGTATTCTAGATATTGAAGAAGCTGTGATGATTGCTCGGACTAATTATTGCTGAAGAGTGTATGATGCTGACGGGTGAGCCGAGGTAGCCAGCCTCAGTCACTAATGCTGAAGAATGCTCAGTATCGAGATTCGAAATTATGTCGTTTCTTAGTAGAAGGGTGTGAAAATGCCAGCTGGGCTTGTAGATGCTCAGTGTTAAGAAATGACCCGAGGGATTAACCCATTACAAAAATGATCTCATGGGACCAGCCATTGCTAGAGTTTTTAGTGCTCGAGGCTTAGATGCTCGGTGCTGTAGAAGCGAGGCCTGAGTGCATGTGACCAAGAGGTCAATCTAAATGTTATGAAATAAGGCCCAAGTGCCTGGGACTATGAGGTTAATCTCGGTGTTATGAAATGAGGCCCGAGTGCCTATGAAAGCTTGGGCTTTAATGAGAAGGTGTGAACATTACGCCTGTTGATATGCCTTTCATCATTCAAAATCCGTCATGTCTGCTCATGTGTTAGAAGATGTGGCTTTTTAGCGGCGTATTTGCAGCTGGATGGTTATGTTTGTTGAAAGGACAGTGCTTGGATAACTGTGTTAATGATGACCTTTTAATGTTAGAATGTTATGACTATTATACCCTTAGAATTTTGAAGCGTGGATGCTTTAATGCTGAGGGCATGTGAAGTCCATCTAGAACCTTCTTTGGGTTATAAATTGAAGGTGGGAATGACTTTCATATTTCAATTACTTTGTGTCACTATGTGTTTTCCTTTCCTACGCATTTCTCCTCTTTCTGCTACTTCTGCTTTCAAGTTCTTCTCCGCTGAAACTGCCATTCTAACTCGCTATGAAGAGTTGACTCTTGGTTTCTAAGTGAAAAAAGCTTCTTTTACTTACCTATTTGTTTTCTTTTATTCATCTAATTCTGAAGTGATAACGGCTCCACAGAAGCAAGTGAAATCTGATTTGTTTGAGTCTAAGGGTAGATAAAGGCATGTTAGAATGGTATAGGCATCAATGTGGGATTCCCCAAGAGTATATACTATACACCACTGATAAGAAGGCGCATGAGCCTTACACAAATGCTGTTAAAATGGTGGTTTATCAAAACCAACTAGAGGGTGGATAGAGATTCCCTATAGATCCCTTTGTAAAGCTTTTCTTGAATAGATATAATATAGCTCCTGGCAACTCCACCCCAATAGTTATAGGATTTTAACTGGGTAAATAGAGCTTATGCATAGGGAAGGTAGAGACCCAAACTTTGACATGTTCCAGTTTATATATAGTTTAAATAAGAAAAAGGGGGAGCTTACATTTCTTTATCGACTGCTCCCCATTTGAGTTTGTTTGTGAGACTTTCAGATATACCAAAGTCTTAAAGATATAAATATTTTGTTATAGAACATCTGATGAAATTCTTCAGTATCCGACATTTATGGGTTGACGCATATCATGATGTGAAACGCCTGAGAAAGTTGCCTGACGAAGATTTGGACTTGATAAAAAGACTTCATACTCAGAGTGTATTTGAGGGAACATCTGCTAAGAACTATTCTAGACGATACCTTCGGAGAGTATATCATGAAAATAGAGATAACATCGGTAAATGCTACTCTTCTGAAAGTATAGTCTGACTTTTCCTTTCTTTTATTTATAGATGGCTAACTTTCTCAAATTTACAGATGGGATAACACTTTCAGATGATGCCATTCTGGGGCTAGAGGAGGAGCAAGAGTTCACTGAACTGACTTTGGAGCAGGAGGAGCCTTTCGAGACACAATCTGAGCAACACACTGTGGTTATAAGTGATCCACCAGTTGAGCAAGCTTGGAAGAAAACTATCAGGTCCCCCAAGAAGCATTCTTGAGGCAAAGGGATAGCCAAGGATGAAGAGGAGTTGGCAAAAAATGTTTTCCTCAAGCATCCGAGACTTTTCGGATGCCTGGACAGAAAGAAGTAAATTTCAGACAAAATAAGTCCCCCGAGTGTCCTTAAATCCCTAGGTCAGAGACCAGTATGCCAAGTCACTTTGCTTGCCTGAGGATGTTCAACGGTGGCGAGATATAGGAAGAGGCGAGCTTTTCAATTTTCTAATTACACATACTAGAGGACAATAGTTGGAACTTGACTTTTATCATTTATTGATACTCTGAATGCTTACCTTTGCCCTTGCTTTTTTCGTAGATGGCCCAAGGCTTGCTGCTAACCAAAAATGAACATTTCATCCTCTAAAGTGAGTACAACTTTAAGGAGGCTGAGGTGGGTACCATTACCAGGGATTAGGTCAAGAAGTTAGAGGCGGCAAAACGTGTTATGAAACTTACTGAAGCACAGCTTGTTGAGCCCAAGTTTTAGGTTGAATCTTGTCAGAAGAAGATCCAAGAGCTTGAGCATTCCCAAGCTCAGTTTACTAAGATAATGGAGGAGTGAGATTTTGAGCTTGCTGATCTAAAGAAGAAGCTTGCCAAAGAGAAAGAAGCTCAGATTGATGACTTGAAATCTTATCAAAATATGGTATTAAGATTTCTCAAGGCATATAGATCTGAGTGTCGAAGAATTTTGCTTGCTCAACTCCCAAGTTTGGACTTTTCTAAGTTTGACAAGATAACACCAAATGACTTGGCCAAATTGGCTGCTACAGATGAAGCTGCTAGTAAAGCCACCCAAAAGCACCGAAAAGGTTTAAAGGTCATCAAAAAGACAACCACTACTGAGGGGTCTGCTTTTGAGCCACTGGTGGGTCCAAACTATTCCAAAGAGAAATCATCAACTGAAGCTGGCCCAGCTGTTGTTACCACTGTGGTGTCCGAGAATCCAACTTTGGAAGATGTAAATGTTTCCTCTGACACTAGCTTAGTGCCTCTTGAGTCTGAGGTTAATGTAAACACTTAAAGTATTTTTCTCTTTTGTAGAAACAATTAAAAATGAATGAAATAGTACTTTTATTTTATTGGAGTTCATCTTTTGTCTAAGTACAATTTCTTTACTGATAGTATTTTCTTAGGCTATTTGAGTTCCAATATCGAGGCAGTTCTTTCCCTTAAATATCCTTTATCTTATATGCGCCCTTTATAGCTTTTTCTATGACTTGATAAGGACCTTCCTAGTTAGGTCTGAGCTTGCCAATTTCGAAACTACCTTTGCCTATATCTGCTCTTCTCAGCATGAGATCTCAAACTTTGAATTGTCTTGGTCGGACATGTTTGTTATGGTATCTGGCTACTCTCTGTTTCTGAGCTTCTGAGACTATAGATGCTTACTCCCTTCTTTCCTGAAGAAAGTCCAAGCATATATGAGTCTTAAGATAATTGATGTCTGGATCAAACTCTTTGGAAACTTGATAACTTGATGAGTAAATCTCTATAGGTATTATTGCATTCATTCAGTATGTCAATCTAAAGGGTGTCTCTTCTGTTGAGCTTTTAGGTATTGTTCTGTGTGCCCAGATGACATTATTGAGTTCTTCCACCCAATTTCCTTTCTTTCCATCTAGCCTTTTCTTTAGCCCTTGCATGATGATTCTGTTAGTAACTTTTGTTTGTCCATTCGTCTGAGGGTGAGCTACAGAGGTGAATCTGAGCTTGATGCCCAATCCTAAATAGAATATCTTGAACTTTTCATTGTCAAACTGCTTCCCATTATCTGTGATCAAAGTATGAGGTATTCCAAATCTGTAAATCACTTCTTTCCAAAAGAAATGTTGGATTCGAGCTTCCATAATGGTTAGGACAGCTTCAACTTCTATCCACTTGGTGAAGTGATCAATTGCTACTATCAGGAACTTCTTCTGAGATGTGGAAACTGGGAATGGACCTAGGATATCCATTCCCCAAACAGCAAATGGCCATGGACTTCTAATTGGATGCCGAGTGTTGGAAGGCTTGTGAGTTAGTTAAGCAAACTGTTGACACTTAGGATATTTCTGAACAAGTTGATACGCATCCTTGGACATGCTAGGCCAGTAATAGCCTTATAATAATGCCTTTCGAAATAATGAGTTTTGAGCCTTATGAGCTCCATATATTCCTTCATGAATTTCCCTAAGTACATAATTTCTCTCATCTGGAGACACACATTTTGACAATGGGCATGACAAAGACCTTTTTTTAAAGTTCTCCATTGTACATGGAGTAGTGTGCAGCTTTGTTCTTCAATTTCTAGGCCTTGAGCTTATCTTCAGGTAAAATGCCTTGCTCTAGGTATCATATAATTGGCCTCATCCATTCAGCCACTTCCTGAGTATTCATTACTTCTGTTTCTTTAATGCTTGGCTTGGTGAGTTCCTCGGTTAACTCAAGCTCCCTAAAGGACTAATTGTCTTCTGATGCTGATTTGGTTAATAGATCTGCTTTTGAATTCTCATTTTTGAGGATTTGCAGTATTTCACATTGTCCCCCTTCCTGTTCCAGCTTCTTTAGGAGCTGTTTTGCTTTTCCCATAAATCTGACCATGCTTTGCTCTTTTACTTAGTAAGTTCCTTTGACCTGGTTAACCATTAGTTGGGTGTCGGAGTACACTTTGAGACGTTTAGCTTGGACTTCTATGGCTAGTCTCAGCCCTGTAAGTAGTGCTTTGTATTCGTTTGCATTGTTGGTGGCTTTGTACTTGATCTAGACTGCATATTTGATTTTAACTTTGTTTAGTCCAATCAGGACAACCCTTAATTCAGACCTTTGGGCTCTAGATGCTCCGTCTATGTATAGTCTCCATTCCAGGTATGAAAGAGAGACTGCTTCTTCCACCATCATCTTTTGTATGAAATATGCTAATGCCTGAGCCTTTATTTGCTGGCAAGGCTCGTAGTCAATGTCAAATTCTCTTAACTGAACTAACCATTGGACCAAACGTCCTGAAGTTTTTGGCCTTTGTAGAATTTTCCTCAAAGGGAAGTTAGTTTTAACTACTATTGAGTGGGCTTAAAAGTACTGTCTGAGCTTCTTAGACGCGTGGACGACTATCATGGCGAGCTTGTCTAATTTGGGATATCGGATCTCTGAGCCTTTGAGGATCTTGCTGACATAATAGACCGGGCTTTGTTGGCTTCCCTCTTCTTGCACTAATACCAAGGCTATGGACTTATAACCAATAAAAAAATACAAATATAAAGTCTCGTCCGAGACTGGTCTGTTGAGAAATGGAGGCGAAGTCAAGAACTTCTTAATTTCTTCAAAAGCCACCTGACATTCATCATTCCATTCAAATTTTTTAGAATTCTTCAAGGCTCAGAATAGGGGTAAGCACTTTTTCGCTAAGCATGAGATGAATCTTCTAAGAGCCATGATTCTACCATTGAGTTTTTGAAGCTCGTTTAGTGACTTCTGAGCTTTCATATTCAGAATAGCTTCCATCTTCTCCGGGTTTGCTTCTACCCCCTGTATGAAATCATGAAGCCCAAGAATTTCCCTATTTTTTCTCCAAAGACACACTTTTTTGGGTTTAGCTTGATCTGGTACTAGTCTAGTATATTGAGGATTTGCTCGAGATCCTTGAGATTTTGCTCTGCTCTATGACTTTTAATTATAATGTCATCTACGTACACTTCCACATTCTTCCCAGTTTGATCTTGAAACACACGATTCATTAGCCTTTGGTAAGTAGCTCTAAGCATGACCTTGTAATAATAAAGGCCTTTATGAGTGATAAATGACATTTTTTCTTCATCTTCCTTCTTCATTGGAATTTGGTGGTACCCTTGAGCAGCATCAATAAAACTATATAAATGGTGGCAAGCTATTAAATCTACCAATTGGTAAATTATTGGCAATGGATAGCTGTCTTTGAGGCATGCTTTATTGAGGTCTGTGTAGTCAACACACATCCTATACTTCCCATTAGCTTTTTTAACTAAGACCACATTGGCTATCCATTCTGGATGTGTAACTACCCTTATAAATTTGGCATCTAAGAGCTTTCTTATTTCTTCAGCAATCACTTTCGGTCTTTCGTGCACAAATTTTCTCTTCTTCTGGATTATGAGTTTCCTTTCTAATAGGATGTTCAGGCTGTGACGCAATCCAAGGATCTACCCCCATAATCTTGGTTGCTTCTGAGGCAAAGCTGTTTGAGTGTTTGCTAAGAACTTCACTAATACTCTTCTTGATGTGTCCATCAAGCTTGCCTCCAATTCTAACTATTTTTCCTCCATCTATTTGCAGTTTTTGGACTTGCTCAAATGGTTCTAGATAGGCACCTTGTTTTTCTATTTTTAAAGATATTAGGGGAAATGCTTCGAGCTGGGGCTTGATAGCCAGTTGATAGCACTATTTTTGCCATGGACTGATCTCCACATATGGTTATGACTCGGTCTTTTAGAGGGATCTTTATAGTGAACTGCCTAATGCTTGTGGCTACATCAACTTCGTACAAAATGGGTCTTCTGATGATACCATTATAAGTGAGTGGAAGGTCTATGATGTTGAATAGAGATCTGACTACTTTTATATCTCTAGCTTCTCGGTCTCTAAATTCCACTACCAGTTCCACTATCCCCATAGGCTGAGTTGTTCCTCTGTAGAAGCTTGTGATGGGATTCTTAATGGTTTTAAGATCAATGATTGAGCCTCCTATAGCCTGGTAAGCACTCCATGAGAGTGCATTGACAATGCTTCCATCATCTATCAGAAGTTTTTTCACCAGATAATTTCGGATGTATGCACTTACGACTAAGGCATCATTATGGGGATGCCAGGCATGTTCTCTATCTTCTGGTCCGAATGTGATAGTTGGCCTTTGCAACTGGCTTTCTTCTCTTTGTGTTATTTTCATCCTTTTCTCTTTAGGTGCTTCTCCTCCAACTATCATATTAATAACTTTGGCTACCTCATTCTAAGCCTTCTTTGCTTTCGATTTATTTCCATTCTCATCCTCGGAGTCTCGATGTCTTCGAGATGTGTCAGTGAATTTTTTGAGCTTACCATTATATTAGTTGTTCTATGGCTCATCTTAATTCTCAACAATCGTCAGTGTCATGGCCATACTCTCAGTGATATTGGTAATAGAATCTTCTATCTTGCATCATTTTTTTTATTAGGGCTCGATCTTCTTAGTACAAGTATTCCTACCCCATTTGCTCTGATCCATATGAGGATTTATGATTTTGGAGCATTTAGAGGGGTGTAATTTTCAATTTCTTTCTTGAATCCGCCTGTTGAGTTTCTTGCTGAACTTCTGAAGTAACGATGTTGGGCTCTAGATCTCCTTGGCTCGGGCCTTTCATCTTTTTTAAAGGTTATTCTGTCATCATCCCGCCGTAGCCTTCTGTCTTTGTCTAGTTTTATTAGTTTCATTGCTATGGAGATAACCACAGAGAAGGTGGTAGGCTCTTTAGTCATGATTTTATTTTTTAGCTTTCCTAATCGTGTTCCATTTTTCATTGCCTCCATAGCCATTTCATCACTTAAGTTCTTGATCTGCATGGCAACTTTGTTGAATCTAGTTCTGAACTTCTCCACCAATTCTTCAGAGGATGAAACAGAATTTTTAGGCAGTTGGTGAAACCACCTTTGAGCAGTTCTGGTGAGCGTACTTAGAAAAATTCGGCAAAATATATCATCATTCATGTTATGGACCATCTTCTTAGTCTGGAATGAAGAGATGTGGATGATCAGATCTCCGGTGCTATCGAATTAGTCCAATTGAGGTAATTTGAACTTGGACGGGATTTTGGTCTTGATTATCCTGCTTACGAAAGGTGTCGTTCCCTCCAAGATACATTCATCTTCCTTTCTTGGCCCCGTCCGAGCTTTTTAGATTGCTTGCTCTGCCTTCTGAGCTATCTGGGAATCATCTAAGGCAGGATGACTCGTATTTGATGCCCCTTCCTGATCTTTCCAAACTTCTTTGTACCTTCTGAGAGCACTCTGAGACGCCACAGGTGGTATGATCATATTATTCTCCGGATTAGCAGCTCTGGGATTATTTTATTGAATTAAGACGTTTAGTTGTTGATGCATAAGGGTCATGTTATAACCCGTATTTTTTATTTAATTATTAAATTAATTATGGATTTTTAAGTGTCAAATATTATTTTATGAAATTATTATCATTTGTGAATTTTTTATACATTTGAATAATTATTAAGAGTATGTGGTTATATATGTGTCTATGTGTATGAATATTACTAGGAGGAATTTTAAATTTTAAAATATTAAAACATTATTGTCTATATATATATATATATATATATATATATATAAACTATTTCTTTTTCCCTCTTTTTCTTTCTTTCCTCTCCTATCTTTTCTTTTCTTTCTTCCTCTTCTCCCCGATCAACCACCAGCCACCACCCCATCACTGCACCGGTCACCACGTCACCGCCAATAGCAACCATATGACGGCACCACCACTTCATTCTGGCCGGCCACCATTTCTCTTCTTCCTCCTTTGCTTTTTTCGATCAACCGACATAAAAAAGGTCGCCGGTGCAGCCTTCGGCCACCCTTGGGCTTGCCGCTGGTGTTAAACGATTCCTCTCCTTATGGGCTTTGTTTATCCTTAATCAATTTTACCGGGTAACTCCGGGAAGCACCTCAATTTGAGGTAATTTGATTCTAGGTCATTTTGATTAATTATTTAAATTAAGTTTTAATTAGGCTAAATTATGCTTAATGGTTAGTATATTATTGAAATTGTTGTTGAAATCTTTATTTTGATGTATGTTGCATAAATTTTTGAGAAGGTTAAATTTCGGGTACTATTTCAGGTTTGTGTTACTATTTCGGTACTGTTTCGACCCATATATTTTTATATTTTTATTAAATTCTATAAATTGTGTAGAGTAAACTTTGTGAAGAAATTTTTGTGAAATTATTATAGAATTTAAGATATAAATTTTTGAAAGATTATGTTTAATATGTATTTTTAGAGAAATTATTGTATTTTATTATTTATTCAAATTTTAATTAAATTTATTGTTATTCATTCTGTTTTAGACTGATTTTAAATAATAAAAGTATAAAAATAATTTTTATAATTAATTTCCAATTTTTTAGTTAATTAGTAGTAATTTTAGAAAAATAAACGAATAATAAATTTATTTATTATTTTCAAGATTAAATGAGTCCTTTATTATTTTTATGATATATTAGTGATTTGAGAAAAATTATATTGTTTTTATATATGTTGTTGTGTTGGTTATTGGTTGGGCATAAAGTGTAGTTCAGGGCTCCAACCCGAGATGTTGAATTGTGGATATTTTTGAAGTGTGATTTTGTGCAGAAATGACTCTACTTTTAGTAGAGAGATGTCCGTTTTACAAAGAAAATTGTGCCGAATTTTTGGTAGATTTCTCGTAAAATGTGACATTGGTTTGTGTTAAGTTTTGAGTTTTATTAGAGTCATGTCTTAAATCGAGTTATTCCTTAAAAATCTAGAATGTATAAGGTTAGAATTTTAATCCTAATTATTTGTTATTATTATTTTCCTATAGCCGCACTGAGAGCTAGGCCTCGAGGACAAGGCTAGTCGGGTCAGTACCGAGGAGCGCATTCAACATGTGAATTATTATTATGTGAATGCATGTCATATAAAAATTCTTACCCAGCATCCATGTTTTTATGTTGATATGCTATGTTGCATTAGCCTTTTATTAACTGTGATTATTGTAGTGTTAATGTTATATATATATATATATATATATATATTTATTTGTTTATTTATTTATTCAATGACATAAATGTGCATTTTGTATTTTGGATTGGGATGTTGTTCATATATGCTGTTATGATTTTATTATTTAATGTTATATTTATTTTTGGAGGATAGTAGTGGAACATGCTACCTAGTGGGCTACACTAGGGCTGCTTGCGCACAAGTACGCTAGATGGTAGGATATGAAATTTTATTTGATATGAAATTATATGTCATGGATTTATGGTTAAAATTATTGTTGAGAATTTTGATAGAGAGAGACATGACTGTAGTTTAGGGTCTCGGGGCCAATCTACCACCAAATTGGTAAAGAGAAATATTATTGGACTCAAGGAAATTTAATGACCAGTGTAGTACAATATTTGAGGTTACGATAAATCTTAGGGTTTTGTTTCGATCCTCCACTTCCACTTGTGTCTTATTTGTATGGAAGTGTATTTGAGCATTTGCATGAATGCGTGTATAAATTAAATAAATATAAATATAAATAAATATTATTATGGCGATTACGTGATTGTATCCTTAGGTTGCATGCATATGCATAATAATGATTCACTCAGTGAGGTCTAATTCCCCTCAATTAATTTTCAGGATTATTCTCTTCAGACCTCCCTCAGTTATCCTCTCTGCCGGACTCTTTCTTCACTGGTTGATTTATATAAATTTTAAAATATCATTTCTTTGTATTTCTTAGACACTGTAGTAGTAGTGCGTACTTATTGTAGTATGTTATGATGATTTTGACAGTGATCTTGTACTTGACTGTTTGTAAAAATATTTTATTGCGATATTATTTATGGAAGATTCTTTATATTTGAAACAGTTTTAATTCTTTGGTAAATTTGTATTTATGTTTGCTATGTAAGTTGTGGTTTAATCTTGCTATGGGTACCGGATTCGTGTGAATTCCCGTTCCCTAGCCACTTCATGACCTCCGGGTTTGGATCGTGTCAAGTCATCTGGGCTTGGATGTTTTGGATCATTGCCTCTTTATTTGTGGAAGGCATGTTGAGTGTCTAGGCTACCATGTTGAGGTCTGGTGTGTTTGTAATAGGAGTTCCTAAAAGACTTAGGAAAGGTATGAAAGGGATGTGTCTGCTAGTATGATGCAAAGGAGCATAATAAGGAAAGTTTATGCCAAGTGTTGCCCATTCATGGGTGACTCCGGAAAGAGGGATTTGGGATGACGGTCCCCCATGAAAAATAAGGGTCAATGGGTCAATTAGTAGGATAGGGGTTGACGGGTTAATGGGGGAAATAGGAGCTGTTGGAGTGGTGGGAGTTTAGGGTTGTTCCTGGTGGATTGATCTGAGTGTTGGTAGCCAGCGGTGGGCTGGATGCCATTTTTAGAGTTGCTTAGCTCAGCAAATTTGTGATGGTTTCGACTCAAGAGATTTCCATAGATGACGCCACTTGATAACTTGATTTGCGAAATCTCTGAATCCTGTGGTCAAACAATCAACAAAGAAGCAAGGTGAGATGTGGGGTTTCCCCCACAAACCTTCCGATACTTAAGTCAGAGAGGGTAGGGAGAGAGTTTAGGGAGAATAGAGAGCTAAAAAAGAATTGAATAGAATAATATGAAGAGAGGTGAGGAGTATTTATAGGGAATAAGATGCTCAAACCTGAGAGGGATATGATTCCTCTTCCTTATAGGATTTTTCCTTACTTGAGGCGGTTTCTCCTGATCCGGAAGTCTTTCTAATGAGGGACTCTTCCAGATGAGGAGCACCCTTTCCTATTTGGATTTGGTCTTCCTTGGTTTACAAGTCACTTTTAATTAGGAATATAAGTTATTAGTTAAATAGGAATATACTTGAGGGGTATCACTTGTTATTATGGTTTCCTTCTTATTTCCTATATATATATATATATATATCTGCAACCCATAGTGAAAAGTTTTATAATTGCTTTCTTATGAAACTCAGGCTAATGTTCAAAATTTTGAAAGGCCAAGAAAAAATTAAGTTCGTGCCAAAGAGTTCCATTTGAGGTAGATTTGTTTTTAAATTATTAATCTTGCAGTTTCTTTATCTGGGTACTTTTCCTTTTTCATTTTCTACTTTATTATTACTACATAATGCTTTCTTTATGAGGCTTGAGTTTCTGAGAAAAGTTAGTGGTAATTTATGGGTCAAATGCATATGAGGGTACCGAACTTTAACTTTGTTTCAATTCAGTTACCAAACTTTGATTTGTATCTTTTTAGATACCAAACTTTGATTTAGTTTCATAGCAATTACTTAAAAAAAATTTTGATACCTGAACAATCTAGAATTACTATTTTTGTCCAAAATTAAAGATTTTTTTATACATAAGTCCATAATTTTTATATATTTATAGAAAATAAGAAAAAATTTAAAAATTATTTTGATTCCGCCTAATAGGAGCAGACTCATCATGAGAGGTACCAAAGCCTAGTAGATGTAAATTTCCAAACTTTTTATAATTTTTGGACTAAATTGAAAAATTAAAGAGATTAAGGATTAAAATAGTTTTTAAGAGAAATTTAAAAGACTACAAATTTTTAAAGGTGTCATTTTTAAAACAAAATCAAAGTTGGGTGACTTAAAAGAAACAAATTGAAGTTTAGTATCCAAACTACAGTAAGTGTAAAGTTGGAAGATCACCGTTGCATTTAACCCGACATTTTACTCTGCAACTTCGATTGGTGTTTGTTTCCTGTTGGCTTCTGCTTTTGATTTGATACTACAGTCTTGCTTGATTTCACATGTGGTTTTTGAATTTGGTTGATACAGTGTCAGTGATGTACATAGAATTTGATTGCTAGGGCAGTCTGTTTGTCAGCTTTTTGATGGAAGAATTTTCATTTCATACTCCTGTATTATAGTAAAGTTTGAATTTATTTATTGTATATATACAGAAGTTATTACTATTGAATTAGTGCCTTATTTTGATTTGACGCCTCCTCAAAATCAATATGTTTAAAAACATTTTTTTGTTTTTGGAATTTTTCTGTTCTTTAAAAAGTATTCTAACGTGCAATCAGGTATCTTTTCGTTCCAAAATGCTTATTAATAGCATATTTTACGAATATAAGTTGACAGAAATTCACAGCTGGGTCAATTTACTATTCCAAATTTCATATATACCAGCCTTAGCAAACAAATATAAGACACCTAAACAAATATTTTTACATAATCTAATAATAAAATTTTTAAATACCTAAACAAATGCATCTTTTGCATTTTATATCAATAAAAGCTTCATTTATTTATTAATATTTAAAATTAACATGCTTTATATATATTAAGGAATAATATAATACCGATATTATACTCATAGTATTATACCACACTACATCCTAATGTGCACACGCAAATGAATTAAAATCTATATTTTAATTTCTTTAATTGAGACGTTTGATTATTAATTATCATCAAGTGGACAATATATATTATTGATGCTCCTGCAGCCACCTTCTATGATATTACTACCCCTCTCTCCATCTCACCATCCACACAGGAGACAAATGTATCAAATTCTCAATCTTTAGATTGCCTTACTGATCGTAAGAAATGTATTTCCGTTAAAGCAATGCATGCCCAAGTGATAAAGACTTGTAGCAAGTGGAATTCTGATTCCAACGCCACAACTTTGATCACATCTTATATGGAGCTTTATGATTTTAGATCTGCTGCAATGGTTTTCTTTACGGGTTTTGCAAGGGATTATGTTACGTGGCGTTCCTTCTTGGAGGAATTTGAGAGTTATGGAGGTTATCCAATTCAAGTACTAAAGGTTTTGGAAGAACTGCATGGTAAAGGAGAAATTTTTGATAGTAGAATGGTTACTATAATTTTGAAAATTTGCATTGAATATGTTACGACAAACCATAAGTATCATCTAACTTCATATTCAAGATTTTGCTACTTAGGAAACACTAATTATTGTGTTTAATTAATTCAAAAACTTGTTTAAGCATTTCCCATTTTCTGCAGATTACGAACTCATATTAGAAACACCATGTTTCTGAGCAAATATTTCATATTCAAGTTGAAAC